>CAEGAF010007612.1:0-62009 GCA_903067075.1 Micropoecilia bifurca
GGCAAAAAATTATTGGGGCCATTACGTTAGGAAGGTAAAGATAATAATATTAGCACTATTTAACTCTGAGATTACAGGAAAGAGGACAGAATCAAAGAAATGTAAATCCGATGGTAGAAAGCATGTTGCACATTTTGTGGAATGACTCAGTTAGAATGCTATTTAACCCAAGAAGTCATCTACAAAGATCTAACAAATTATTTTGGAAGATGAAAGGGCTGATATATGAATGTAAATTACAGTTAAATCCCAAATCACCTCAGAGAAATTATGAAGATACCAGGTGGAACATGGAAATTTCTGCTCAGCAATTATGTGAAAGGCTTTACTGCTTTATCACAGACAAAGAGTTTTCCAGTAATTATTTAAAAGGCTATATAAAAATACATTTTTATATTAAATCAAATATTAATATAAACATTTACATTGTTCATTGTACAAACATCTTGGTTGGTTCATAATTATTTTAAATATAAATCAGCTTTGCCCATCATACAATTGACATTAACTCAACATTAACTATTTATTTTTGGTGAACTTACCCAACACATTGATATACTCAGTTTTATTTGTCTCCCCAAAGGGTAATTAGTGTTACAGCAAGAAAAAAGAAATGCATCAAAAAAATAAAAGACATACAATTAAAGGTCTAACAAAAAGGAATAATAGAGTAGGTTGAAACAATATTAAACATAGATAAAAAAAATTAGTTAATTTAAAAACTGCTTTCATCTTTTTTGTTAAAGACGAAAGCTTTAACAAATCAAATAATCAGCTATTATTTAGCTAAATAATAAATCACATTTAAGACATTAATAAACAAGCTCATGTCAGTATTTTATAATGTTTGAAGAAACTACATTAAAATAGCTTATTGCACATTTTAAAAGGACCAAATTACAGGAACTGATGTAACAAAGCTTAGTTCTTGCATTAACCCTAAAACTTTTGATGCTAATAAGAAATAATGACTTTACTGATTGATCGCATTGAAGCAGAAAATAATCTTACACTGCACTAAGTTGAAAGCAGGTACTCTACTCTGCTAAATGCTAAATTGCATACATGGATGAACATAAATTAATGACATTAGAAAACTTGCACCCAAAATCAAGATGGTAAAGCTTCAACACCAGCAGCTGATTATCAGCTCTGTGATGCCTTCATAAAATACTGTTGTTCTTATGTCTCCTTTCCCATTCCACCATAATAAGTACAGATAATGATGTGAGGAATAAAAATGTAACTCAGCACAGAAGCAGGACACAATTGGGGATGTTTAGTTAGGTTTATTTGCACTTCTTTATCAAACATAGTGAAGTGCAAGACGTATTGAATCTCTTCACCGTATTGTTGAGAGGTTGAAACATGAGTGCCACAACAAACCTGCTTGCCTACTGAAGCACTAAACCACTGACACCCCTTTTCTTGTGCTTTAGCCAAAGGGGTCTCTCCAAGGGACATGGAGTGTGACTTCCAATTAGTTTTCCAGAGATTTATTCATGGGACTGTTTAAATGTATTAGAGAACGTTAACAGAATAATGGATTTTAAATGACTGCCACACTGCAAACTCTCTCCTAGAATAGCAATATAGGCTCTGATTAGTTTTATTTGACACATTATGTAAAAGGGGAAACCTTTAGGACAAATTCGGTGGATGATTTTGTTCCGAGTTACACTAAATAAAACAAAATGAGATAACACATTTAATATGGATGTTTCTTGTTTTTCTTTCTATAATGGTAATGAATCAACTTGACTCATCTGTAATCTGTAACTGTAATTTTGTGGTAATTTTTTCCAAGCAGAACAAGTAGATACTGTCATAGAGAACTGCTGCAAACTGTAGACATCATTGTTTAAATAAAATAAAACTTTTAAAAAATATATGAAAACTTTGTAAGAAATGAAAGCAAATCTGAATTTAATGAGTTATATTATCTAAATCTGGATCAAACTGGTCAAAAATACTGCTAATGACCACTAATCAATTTTGATAAAAAGGTCTCTCGCTGCTCAGTTTTTTGCCTCGTAATATTCTGTTGGAAAAAAAAATATTGTAACATGTTCAAGCAAGTCATTTAAAAAGTTGCCACCCACATAAACATAACTGAGCCAATTACACCCCCTGCTTAGCTTCAACAGCCCACCATTCTGCATGTCAATATGTGGCTATGCAAAGACAATCAAGGAATATTATTGACATGCTTCTTTGGCCTTTAGGTTGTTTTAAAACATTTCACACATCAAGCAATAATTGTGTCACACTTAAAAAGAACAGAATGGAGAAACATAACGGTTGAAGTGAATTATCAAAGGTTGATGGACCAGGATTTAATCCCAATGTTTAGGTGTTTTGCAGTGAAGTAATGGTTAGATTTGTTTTGGAATTTCCAAAGGAGGGAAAGTTTTAACATACCAAAGATAATAACTCTAGACAAAAGGGTCATATTGCGCTAATACGCTATAATTTTTTTTTCTTTTAATTGTGGAAGTCTTGTAGAAATAGAGTATGCTGGTCTAATATGGGCATTGCTCTTATTAATAAAGTGCTGAAATTGCTAGAACAACAAAGGCAATGTTGCACCTCTGCAATGAGTCAAAATATTATACATAACCGTAATATATTTAAATAAAAGTACATTTTGGTTGAAAATGTATTCTATTTTAATTCATAATCTATCACACCTCAAACATATCTGAGATGATAGTTTTTTGTTGGATGCCAGCTGTATTGACTTGGGTTGTCATAACATTTATTAGGTTCTTAAGGTAAAGCTATAAAAGTGGAAAACAGGTTCATAAGTTTTAATATTCCTCTGTGCATTTTGTAAACCAAGAAATTTAAGTTTTGCACTTTTTTTTTCAAATGTCATGTGCGTACAGTAACGTTAAGACTCATGACCTTTGCCTTTTAGTGAGATTTGAAGCTCCAAAGAGATACATCCTTCACATTGTAAATTGCAATAAGAAGGCGTCGTATAAACTAACTAAAAGTTTGAACAGAATATAAATATTACTCCAGAGGGAATCTGTGTCTATAGTAGAGGTCACTGAACTTTTTAAAACACAAAATTAGTTTAGTTTGCAGAGGACTTGAAGGACTGTTTTCTGACTTTTAACAAGAATTTACAATTTTATCTAAAATGTCCATTTGACTAATCACATTTTTTAGTGCATTATCTGGCATATAGACTATTGTTAATTAATTTGACCATTAAGTTTGTTCACATTTAACTTGTTTTAAAAATATAAAAAAGAAATGCTGACACAAGAATGTGGCTGATTAAAGTACTTGCAGAAAATAGAATAGAATAGACTAGAATAGAACAGAATGGCCTTTATAGTCTAGTATTGAGGATGTTCAGGTGAAACAGCAGCATTATATGTAAAGATTTGCACAAAAAGTTCTTCAAGTGGAAAAGCAATGTAGATCTGTAGTGCAGTTGTAATGCTCTGTTTCTTATGATTTGCCTGGTTACAGACCAATTACATTTATCATTACAACTATTCAATAAACGATATAGACTCTGCATGGCAGATATACCTCTCTTGTTCACTCAGGTCCAACCATTCGGATTTAGTAACACATAATGTAATTGCAAACTAGAACCTTAATTATAATCTGTTATCAGACTACCACAAAATAATCTGAAATTATGTTTTATCATTCAGTCAGTTTAACAATTTAATAACATTTTTATTTTTTTTTTTTTAAAAAATGTTTTTTAAACTCTGTTGGGCTTTATTGAACAGTGATTATGAAAAATTGGAAGGCGAGAGAAGAGCACATGCAGCAAATGACTCAAAACTGGGAATTGAACCCATAACTTCCACATTGAGTTGTACATGGAAGTCATGGCTCTGCATATGGTGCAGCTGGAGCCACCCACCGCCATGTAATTACTTTTTAGATACTTACAGAAGAACAAGAAACACATATTATTAATTCAAAAGTAAGAAACGGAACCAGTTAAATGTATTTTTGCTGAAATGTATTATTCAGTTTTCTGCAAATAGAAAAAAATAAAATCAACAACAACTACAATCAAAACAACACAAAACTAACACGACCAGAAGCCTGTAACAGCACAGAAAAGCTGTGTCATCATATTCTTTATGATCATGTTGCCTTTTCCACAAAACAAAACCTTTTCATCAGACATCCTGCAATGTTAACTTCTTTGAAAGTGTGCCAGCTCATTGTAATGTTTTGTTGACTTCATTGATTGTCAGAGTGCTCCTTAGTGGGAATCTGTAGGTGGACTTTGTGCAGGAGCAGAAACCTGGGACCTGCATGCTGGCAGATGTGATGAAGAGCCACATAAAGCAATGGTTGGTTTAACTATGCATCTGCAGTGGTGTGGGTGTATGTGTGTGTGTGTGCGTGCGTGCGTGCGTGTGTGTGTGTGGGAGGGGTGTGTTTGTTTGTTAGTGTGTTTGTCCAATGCTGTGACCTGTTTCAATACATCGCTGCTAAATCTTTGGTCAACAGCCATCAGAAGGAGTAGATAAATCTAACAGATGTGAGAAGTTGTTATTATTATGTGTCCAAATACACCTTATGTGATTACAGAGATCCAAAATGTAAGACTGGAGATAAAGGGCAAAATGTGCAATAGAAAAATAATAAACACCTTGAAGAAAGAAAAAATGACCTGAAAACCCTGGAAGGTTTTTCTGGACATGTGAGTGAAAACTGACAAAGAGGATAAAAACTGTAAATACTGAGAAGTGTGACTGATGATGACTTGCAGGTGTGTGAAGCTGGAAACTGAGAAAACAGAAAAGGGGAGGACAAAGAAGTAAAAACATAAGTGGAAATAAAAGATAAAAAACAGTACAAATGACTCATGCAATTGTTCTTGTTTATCTATTTGTACATAGGCTATAGCACGTATGAATGATCATACAATATACTTTGTCATACAAATAAATTCTCTCTGAGAGATCAAATCAAATCGACTTTTTTGAGCTTCATGTCATGTTATTCCTCCATCAGAAACATACCTGGAGTGTTGCTTTGATTCTTTCATGCAAGTTTGAGGAATAATTTAATCTCCTGTGGCAACTATTTGACAAAACATTGTCAATTTCCATAATGTTGCTCCAGCTGAGGTCTCCCAGCAGATCTTCCTCCTCAGAGCGGCCTTCCCCTGTGACTGGGAGTCTACTGAGCTCATCTTACGAATTACTTCTCAGTTCAACTTTCCTAAGAACAGATGTAAATGACACAATGGAGGAATATTGTAGCCATGACATGCTAAAGGAGGAGTCTAGGAAAGAGTAGGATCGTCTTAAAGAGACAGGACATCATTTCAAGGCATTAAATTGCAAACCTTCAAATTCACAATTTAACTGCACATAAATGACCAAACAGCATATTATCTTGTTCTGTTTTAAATTACTTTTTAAATCATTTAAATAATTATGATTGTTTGGTTTATAGGAGATAAAAGCGATGTCCCATCTCCCCAAATGAAGTGACCATACCTGAAGAAAAGCCAATAATTCTGTGTCAAAGCAATAAAACCATTGTTTTGGAAATATACATTATTTGTGGTTTGAACAGTAAATGATTGTATAACTATATACAATCATTTGTATATAGTGTTTGTACCTGAAAAGTCCTAAGTTTGAGCCCAGCTAATTCTACTATTTCTTATGCCTATCAATTGTGACAACAGAGGCCCACATTTAGACTTACAATTAAAAAAAGCCAAAATGATATTTAACTTCAAGAGACTTCTGCTGCCTCTCCATCATCTCTATTAATCTCAGGGTCTCCATAACAACCAGTCTGCTCAACAAGCTCAAGCTCAGATTTTCCTTTTCACCACCACTGCTGAGCTTTTATTTTTTAAATTAAAAACTGCCTAAAGGAAACTTTTTTAAAATCATACTATCACATCTCTACCTCCTTTCACATCCAATTTTGTGAAAACCCACCTTTCTGTCTTGCAGCTGTCCTTCTTCCACATATCGCCCAGGACACACATCTCCATCCAGTACACCTGCACTCTTTTCATCACTCTTGTGTACCGTTTGTTGCTTAGAAAGGTTGACCGCAGGCTCTTGAACTCATCCACCATCTGTACTTTGCAGTTTCACTACTGTTCCACCTGTCTCCCTCTCATTCAAACACCTGTCCTCCTGTGCTTACTGAATTTCGTTTCTTCATTTTTTCTTTTTTTTTACAGAGCATGCCTCCACCTCCGTACCTATGTTTTTCCTACTTCCAAGGTTATGCATGCCGCTTCTGTATGAAGACTTCACCTCAGACATGACTTCATTGTGTCTACTTTTAATTTTACATAAGGGTAAGATACCCTGTGCTTACACTCTTCATTTTCTCAAGATACATGCATTGATTTTTGTAGCAAAAGAAAACCAACAAGAAAAACCCACAGAGAATAATGATCAGTAAGACTGACTGAGGATTATTGATCACAACCCTTTTTTCTCTGTGTGGTTCCACAGATTTTTTAAAAGTGCAGCATTGAAAATCAAATATTATACCACAGTTTGTCTTTTGTTATATAACAGCCTGAAATAGAAAACGACATTGCTTTTAGCCTTGAAGCCATATTTAGTCTCTTGAAAGGTGCCATCCAGGATCCTAATATTGTAATATATCATAAAAGTCATGGACTTGGCTTATCATTTTGCTAATGGACTGCTGATGACATCTACAAAAACACTATAAATAGACTTTTTTCTGCTTTTTCTTTTGTTTTAACATAGGAAAGCTGTTTGTGAAGATCAATATTAAATGAACTATTTTGACCGTGTTTTTAAGAAAATTCATGTGGGTAAACTACACTTATTCAAAGGATATTTCTCATGTCTGTCACTGAGCAGGTTTGCAAAGGGATTTAAAATGGGTTTTTTTGTTGGTTTTTTTTTGGGGGGGGATAAACAAATGTGCTCTGTATACATAGAGGCAATACAACAAACATTATCCATTGCCTGCTTTTTTAAGAACGACACCAGAAAAGCTTGTATTACGGTACAGTTTATAAGAACCATCACCTCATAGCTAGAATCCTGGTCAGAGACTTTCCCTTTGAAGTTTGCACGTTTTCTCCGGCCATTGTCATCTGACAAAAATACATATTAGATGAATTTCCAGGTGCATTTTGCAGCTTGAATGGACTGTGATTGGCTCTGCATTTCGATGTGATGGATAGGCAACCTAGTTAGGGTGTACCCTGCCTTCTGCTCATTGACTGCTAGTCGCAAGACACATATGTGACTTGAAAAGAGTCCCACTGTAAGAAGATATCAACGTGTATGTCTGAACGCAACACAGAGGCAACAAAACCACATACAAAAAAGGTTTCCCATCTGCTGCACACATTAAGCACATTAGCAGTTTTGTACATCATTATAATTTATTTTTGACCTACAATTTTTCTGCTTTGCTTTTAGTTGTGTAACATGGCAACATGCTGGAAGATAATCTGTCACTTTGACCTTGAAATTTGGCTTTTAAGCACCATTAGAGCATCCATGTTTGTGCCTGCCATTGTTTTTAATGCTTGGAAGTTGTTGTGCTTTTTCTAAACTACATTAAAGAATTACATTTTGGCTCTTTCTGACCTTTTAATTTTTTTAAATGCCCTGGAGACTAAATGTAATAAAGAAACTGAACCGCAACAATTCAAAAATGTTCCGTTGAATTGCAAATGCAGGAGAAGCTTCACAATAATGAAAGCAATCTTCTGCCATTGATTTTTGATGAGTCATAATGTTCTTATCTTTTAATAGTTCAATCTGCTGCGTCTATTGGAAAAATGTTCAACCAAGAAAGTAGACAGTGCATTAAAGGTTTGTTAGAGCAACCTCTCAGTAGCTTGGTAAGGTGTTCACTGCCATGTTGGGGGGAAAAAAAGCATTTAAATCATGAACCTGAAGACACATATTTACAGATGGATGATCTGCATTCACAATTAAACTAAAATGTAAATTATTATGAAGAAGAAGGCCTTCAAGAAAATCCATATTTAGTTTTTGTTATGTTTAGCTTTAGTTTAAAGCAAATTTGTGTTTGGAAACTTGAGTTCTCATAAAAACCTTCAATTCTTTTAGATTTATTTAAAATAAAAAATGTGGGAGGAAATCGATTTACTGATGTGCATCACAGGCAGTGATAACAGAATTGGTTTATCTCTAATGCCTGCTAACCCATTTTTCATAATATTTCAACAGTCTGTGCGTGGAAGAGTCTACTGATATTGTAAGAAAGACAAGGCAAGGCAAGCAAAATCAATTTATTGAACAACATTAATTCACAAGATAATAAAAAAAACAATCTAGAAAAAGGGACATGAGAGAACACACATGAGAACACGTTAATTAAAAACAAGAAACAGAAAAATACCAGCAAAATTTAGGCATTATCTAAAAAGAAATCAATTTCAGAATGATGTTTTATGTGGGAGAATTTCAAATTTAAAACAGATATATCAATAGGGTCTGAATGAAATGATAAAATGGTATTTAACTGCTTTAAAAAATGGTAGTAAACAAGGTTTTTTGTCTTTGTTGCTAGAATGAAAGAGGGCGATAGTGTGGTAGTGATTGCATATGGTGCGTGCAACCAGCCAGCTGCAGGACTGAAAAGCTTAAACAATAAACAAATTATTTTGTTTGCTGACATGCTGTTGATTTCTATTTGAAACTCTTTATGCATTCAGGTAACAAGCAAAAGGATTTTGACATCAGGTTTATACACTGATTTCAGAACATTCAACAATTGCATGCTTTGATCATACATTTATTATGATTTTACAGCTCTAGATTTTCCCAAGAACTATTAAAGCACATTGCTTTATAATATTTTAATATCACTATTAAAGCACTACTCCAGATATGCTCCAGATATGGTGGGGAAGAGCCAGGAAAATGTTGCTTTCTTAATATTCAGAAATAAAATCACAGTTACACGATGTCCTAAAGTACACAGCAGACAAAGCACATGGCACAAAATATGGCAAAAGGGTTATTTTTATGGCTTGTAAATGATATTGCATCTGATTAGTGATGTAAACGGTCCATTCTCCAGCGCGGTCAGGCGGTTCTTTCAGAGCTGAACTCCTCTCTGTTTGAACTGATCCTCCAGCTTCTCCTCCAAAGCCGAGTTAGTTCCTTTCAGACCTTTAACCATCTCGGCGGCCCAAACAAAGTACTGGGAATGTATCTACATAACTGTTTTTTGTTTCTTTTTGTTGAAGTTGTTAAAATAGTGCATGTTCATTTGTTGTCTATTTTTTGTGTTTTAACTTTAAATTCATGTATGTAATTATCTTTTTATGGTTGTTTTCATTTTCTTATCTCAGTGCATCCATAAAATGTTTTCAGTTTGGATCAATCCACAGAATTAATTTAAAATACATCACATTCACCATCTTTTTATTCTTTTGATATTTACAAAGATGACTCATTTCCATCATAGCAGCAATAATTTAATAAAATTGCAAGTTTTGCAAGTTTCACTTTTTTGCATTGCAAGGAAGTCTTGATTTTTAATATTCTTCAAGGCAACCTTTCTTCATTGAAATCTTTTTGGACTCTGCCAGCCTGATTATTAAATCCATTGAAGGGAAGAAGTAGCATTTATTACCCACGTGTTTCACAAAAATATTGATCAACATTTTGGTCATTTTTAGTTATGCACCATTACATGTAGATATATCATTGTGTCTGACACCAGCTTTGAATTTCACTAATATATAATTACAAAAGTGAATTTTGTAATTACAGTTTTGTGTTTTTCTCTGTTTTTGTGTCTTGGGGTAGGAAGAGTAGTAATTAAACTTTGGTTGTAAATAACCAATGCATCACCAGGCATGTGGTAATTGTGACCACAGTGCAGAAGAAGCTTAGCAGGAACCATGAAGCTCTTGACGACATTATTACAGATACAGCAACAGCACAGAATTACAGGTATAAATATATGTAGAGAAAGATATATAAAAAACTTATTAAGCAGTCTTTATGAGAATATGACTAATTAGTTGCTTACTCACTGTCACTCTGCATGTCTCAGCATCACCCACAGCAGCTGTGATCCCTGCAGAAATTAGAGCAATGTTCCCTCAATGACAACATAAAGCGGTTTCCTGCTCCTCCTAACAGGAATCCTTCATTGCAGTTTATGTCACCATTATGACCACACATTCACAAATACCCATGAGAAATGACTGAATGTGGCTTTCTACTCTCATGCACATCAGCCTTTTCCTCCTCTCTCCCATTAACGTCACGTCTTGGTCTCAACGGTTGTCTCTCTTTGCAGAAGAAGATGGGTCATTACCATTTCATGGCTGCGTCATTTCTCTTCAATTATATATATAAAAAAGTCAGTTGCTGCTTTTCTTCAAGAGGATGTGTTCATGTTTGCAGAAAGTCATTTAGACTATTTTTACTGTTACATAAATACAAATAATTATCCTGGAATAATTAGAAGACAGATGAATAATAGTCAGTACATTGATAATGGTAAATTTACTTCCAAGTGAGAGTAGATTTTTGAGAAACACAAACATTTTATAGAAATTTTCTTGCAATTGAGTAAGCCACAGAAGCAATAAACATGTCACCAATTAAAAATGTTGAGAATTTGTATGTTAATGTTTTTTGTTTCGACAAGCAGATTCTAAGCTTTAAAGTGTAAAATTTTGCTACCAGTTGAGTAACTGATGATAAGTCAAGCCAAAATATTTGTGTCAAAGTTTTAATTGCATCTATCCAAAGCAATGTCTTTGTTTTGACATCTTGACATTGACCAAGAAATCACTACTGTTTAAAGTTTACCTTTAATAACATAAAGTTACCAAATTTTTAAAGTAAACCAAATTTTTAAATCTATTTTATTTGCAAACAGAAATATATATTTTTGGTCTAATTAAAGGAATTCTTTAACTATGGATTAAATTTTTCTTCTGGATCATGAAAATAATTAAGAAATATGGGTTTCAAAAATATTGTGGTAATGGTTTTATATAAGTATGTTTACGCTCTAAAGATAAAGGTACACCCTTTTCTCAGTCAGTGTTTTAGTGCAGCCAAGAGGATCTTTGTTTTGGATATTTCTTGAAAACCATTACAGTCACAATTTCTGCAAAGTATTGTCATTCTACCAAACAGTATCTCTTTTTCCCCTGTTGTAATACATTACAGTCTAGCAGTTTCTGTCAACTTTTGAGACAATCTTGACAGTCGAATAGACTGATTTTCACTTTGTGAAAGTCTGAACTTCAGTTTCTTGACAAGCTACTAAAGAAGTGGGTTATCTTTGAAAAGAAGTAAAAGAACTGTGTGTTATATTTTTTTCACTTATAGGTTTCTTTCTTTTGAAAATAAAACTAACAATTTGTGGCACAGCTGCAATATTAAAGACAGCAAATTGCCAGCAAATGGTGTTAGTACTCATCACAACAATGCTTTGTGGACACAAAAACAAGAAAACACGTTGCATTTATAGTCCTTCCAAAACAGACTTAATTTTTTTTAGTTTGCTTGTTTAAAAAAATGATATAAATGATATTAAAAGGAAAATAATACTTTCTCCCCTCTTTTACTGAATCAGTTCTGATAATGACAAAAATATATGCAAAAATTACAACTTCAATCACATTATTGTATGGAGAGGGAGAACAGAGAGAGAGAGAAAGAGAAAGAGAGAGAGAGAGAAAGAGGGGGAGAGAGAGACATAGAAAGAGAGAGGGAGAGAGAGAGATCTCAGTGTCTGAGTGCCAGGAATCATGACAAGTTGCATGTAATACTGGATCTCATTTTGCTGGAGGTGGGTAATGAAGGTAAATGTCAAATGGAAATGAGCTCAATACTTTCCAAACACCCCACTGTAAGTAGTAAGAACAGGGTTTTAATTATACAGGGACCTTTGCCTGTTAGAACAACAAACCAAGTCGAGCTGTTTCCACTTTGTCTTTCTTGTGAAAAAAAGAAATGACTTTGAGATGCTGCTGCTCACTTACTCACTCATAATGCTCACTCTTTAGGCTTTTTGGATTTTTTAACTTCCAAATTTATCTTCTATAAAAATAAACGAGAGTTTTCCTGCAAATAGCTGATTAAGTCTAGGGTTGAGACAAAAAAACATATTTTTTTATTTCTTCTCTTTGTTCACAGTAGCCAGTTTTACCATAACTAAAAACTGGCTACTTTCCTCTAGCTTGTTATTGGTAATAAATCTTCTACGTATCCAAAAACTTTTCCATTGTGTACAAACAGCACTTTTAATGTGGTCAACAGTATTGTTGATTTTTGCTGAATCTATAGTATCCTTAAAGGAACAGACTGCTGCACTACAGAATAGTTTGAAAGTATTATAACCGTTAACTTTATCATACAATAAATATGACAAAAAAGAATTTAATATGCTTTTAGTGAATACAGAGGCATTTTCTGTGCCTGAGGAAATGGACTCTAGTAATAGACATCAGTAATTCACAATCAAAGCAATCAGGCATCGTAAAAAGCCGGACAGCCCAAAAAGATAAAAGTTCTGCTCATTTCATAATAAAACCTTTGAAAAAAAATAAACAAACAAAAAAATCCTGCTAAAACTTTGTGTCACTTTGACCAGCGGAGGCTTTGCGTTCATGAAGGAGGTGAGGCAACAGAATGTAGTTGAGGTGGGTTTATTTGGGAGCTCCAGGTCACAGTTACACCCACATCCTTCACCCAGTGAATCAAAGAGACCAACATTTATATCTGAGGCAAGTTCCAGCACTTACACCAGGTAAAGGGGTGATCAAAAAACAAACAAACAAGAAACAAACACTACTTACACAAACATAGCAAATAATAAATGATCCCAGTAAATATTTACATGCATGCAAATTATTAGAACTAAACTAATCAAAGGTCAATCAAAGAGTGAATGTAACTTAATATAAATCCTCTGTAGCATTTGTCTCCCTGTCTGCTCCACCTTGCTGAGACACACCCAGAAAGATAAGTACTCAAACAATTAAACTCAAATTGAACCAATCTAAATCAGAAACAAACTGACATTTCCCCCACATTCTCTGAACAGGAAAGATGGCCAGTCTCCCTACCCAAAAACAATGTTCACTAAATGTCACAATGTAACTGAAATAAAGAAATGCCACAAAACACACTTGGACTGTAAATAAATAATATCAATAATCAATATGGGATGGAACCCCTGGTCTCCATCACACTTTGGAAACTGTCTGTCTGGATCCTTTGGGTTGACTGTGGTCAATCTCTTAAAACTTGTAAGAATTTTTCTCATTCTTTCAATGTAATACAAAATGCAAATCTGACAGCTAATGTAACTTAAATCATACATAACTTAAGTTTTATGTATAATTTGTTCCATGGACAGAATGATGATATAGAACCTCATCCCTAGAGAACCTTATAAATGACTCCCTTTCTGCATAAACAACATAACAGCACTGTCATATTTCCCAGGCACTTGGTCCCATTTTATAACACAATCAAGTTACTATACTACCTTCACTTGTTATAAAAATAGTGTACATATAACAAACACAGCTTTAAAGAAAGTGTGATTAGAAACAGCAGGAAGAAGGAGGAACTTTGTGGGAGGATTTATGTTTAACGGGTTTAATAAAAAATACACTCAAGAAAGTGGAATGTCTGGCCGCAATAAATAAAACGTGGAAAACCGAGCCGTTGAGTATCTGATCTGGGTCACTTTGCTGTCTAAGCAAAACACTAAAACTGAAAACACACTGACTGGTGATTCCCAACTCAGCCAAGAAGTGAATTAAAGATCCTACAAAGTGTCTTGGTGAGTGGCAGGTCGGAAGAGCTTATATGTTGCTTCTGAACTTTTGTTTGCCAGCCAATCCTCTTCTGAAAGGACAGGTGAGGTTAAATGCAACTCATTAATTAAAATGACTTAGAGCTCATTACATTATGAAACACACAACTTGTCTTTTACTGGCCATCTTGATAAAATATGCACTCTTTGAAAATGATCACTCAGATGCTGTTAGTTGGTTTTATCAAGGGGAAAAAACTGTTTTAAATACTGATGTTATTTAGCTTCAGCATTTTCAATGACATTATGCAATAGTCTTTTAACGTGCAACTTTAAATGTAGACAACAGTAGACAGTTTATATTATAAAAATGGTTATTTTATTCATTTAGCCTTTTATTTCATTGCTGTAGAAATCCAGGATACAATTTGAAAAAATCTGCTTTAGTGTGTTTGCTATATTTTTTTCTATAGCTTTGTCATCAGGCTTATTTTCTCTGATGTTTACATATTTTTTTTATTTCATTTACAGGAACTCCACATTCACTTCCTCACTTGGAAATAACCATCTATACAGTCACGCACAGACAGCTGTCCCTATGCATTATGCATTGCATTGCACATTACATGCATCATGTGAACTGATTACTTTCTGTCTCTACAGCCAGAGAAAAGGTCTATAGAAAGTCGGACCCCTCCCAGGTTTTGATTATAATGGGGGCATGTAGCCTGACGGGAGCCTGCCTAGTTCTCTGGTTGCGTCTCAGGGATAGACAGCTGAATACACTCAACCTCAGCTGGAAAATCAGAGTTTCTGATTCTTGTTTGCAAAAATGAATTTAATTAAATAAGGAAACTCAGTTTATATTAATTTGCAGAGTAACATTAGAATAATATATAAAACAACAAAATAAATAAGACGTTCTCCTGTACAAGCGCAATCATCAAATACCCTCAAAATGTATTTTTATTTTTATTTTACCTAGCCACGTTTTCTTTATAACTAGTCAAAAGTCTATTCTAATGGAAAACTAATGGCACTAATGGAAAACTGGAGGGTGTATGTCACTGGTCAGTAAGCAGAGCAAAGGTTAGACAATGAGAAAACTCAACTTTTCTTTTAGTTAACTTTTTTTTCTCCACAGACATTATAACTCAGATAACACCGAGTATCTTTACTAAGTGAAAGCAACATTCTTTTGAACAAAAGGACAAAAAGACCTATCGGACTGATGAGGTGTTTTTAGTAAAAAAAGAAGAAAAGAGAAAAGAGAGCGTGGATGGTCTGATCAGTTCGTTCCCGGTCAAGTCGGTCAAGCTGAAAATCTCGTTATGAGCCAATTATTATGTACAATTCTTCGTATTCGCATATAAAACCCAATTGTTGTAGAACTTCGATGCTTGTAGCATCAATCATGCCACCGTGTCTGAAGGAAGCAGACAAAAGAATCTGTGAGGTTGAGCAAGAGATTGAAATGGAAATGAAGGGAATGGAAATGAAGGCAATAGTTGCTGTAGGCTTTCAAGCTGACAGTGGGAAGAGGCAATGAATTGAGTGTGCGGACACCCCCGCATCTTCCACAGATGGGATCCCCAGCAAGAGCTGGTGGAAAATATTAGGGTGTGTTGGAGACAAGAGAGGATGGAAATAATTGGTGCATTTCAAGGATTATGGCTGTACTGCCTGAATAAACCTCCTGGTTGACAGATGGCAAAATATACCTGTTGAAATTATGCAAACTATTACTTGAGAAAAAGAGGAAAATTGAAAGATGAAATCACTATAGAGTGTCCTCATCCAAAACTTTGTCACCAACTTTTCAGATTTTATCATAAAGAATGTGCTGAAAAATATGTCAGCGCTATTAAGGGAAAAATATTTTCCCACTTGAAATTCAGGCACTGAATTATGACACTCATTGTACAGAGGCAATTTAATTAAAAATTACATTGCATATCTTTGTTTTTTGTCTAGGTATAATTTAGTTAAAAAAAAGAAGTTAGAAACATGTTCATGTAAAGGTATCTACTGAATGTCAGGGTGAAAGGGCTTACAGCAGAAGGACAGTCAAGTGTGACTTTCCAAATCTGTTTTGGTTAAATTTGGACAAGACATGGACTTTCTGGTGAGACAATGAGTCTTCTTAGTTATCAGTTCTTTATGTGATATAATTTTATTGAATTGTAACTGTAATGTCCAGTGCATTTTTGTTAAAATAATAATTTCATTTTTTTATTTGTAAAAAAACTATGAAAATGACAGGCAGAAACTTGGACTGAAATTAATTATGTGCTAAAACAGCTTTGTTTAACTTAGCATTGTAGAATCAGAGGCAAAGTAATTAATGAACAGATCCTCTCTTTATGTGACCAACACAAAGTAGGGAAAACTACCAAACTCTCCATGTGGAAGCACCAAACATTTGGACAAATAATATTGTCGGTTAGCAGGAATCAAGTCCCTAAACATGTTAGGATTTCTACATTTCTGGTGTGATACAGCTGTGGAAACCACTGCACAAACCTACACTGGCAACTCAATTTGACAGTTTTTGTGCTTCTGCATGAAAAGCAATTATTTCCACTTGATTTAACACATACTATACATTGCCATGTGGCATTAACTCCTTCTTTCAACAGTGACAGTGACAGCAATCTTTTATTTGATTTTGGAAGGAAGAGGTGGCATTGTAGACAAGACACACTGTGCCATGAAATGAAGCCTGTCTATGCTGTATCTTGGGTAATCCTTTGTTTTTCCACTGGCCTCAATGGAAGTGGTAAATGCAGCCCTCCTCTGAGAATGAGCTCTTCAGCTGAACACCGTTCATTACCTAGCTACTGTACAGGGAGCTGTCTGGTAAATGGCTTTATAATGGCTTTCTTCTTCCACAACGATCTCCTGCCTATTTTTCTAAATTCTGATGCTTCACGTTGCAAAGAAACAGGGGAGCCACAGCTACTGTACGATCAGTCTACAAAGACCCCTGAACCCTTCCCTCTTATCTCAAATGCTTTTGCACCAGAGAACATGAAATTTATTGTGCAGGTGAAAACTGATGAAGGCTATTAGATTACACTAATCTCTTAATTTATCTCATTTTCATTGCAATTTACAGCCAGAGGTAGAATTCAGCTTTATTCACTGAATATTTTATATAAAGTAATTTAGACATTTAGGAACTCTGTAACTTTTTTTTTCCATTTTAGTTTACACACACTCAGTATTCTGTTCACGTTATATTACCATTTTCTACCCGCCTACATGGATGAGGCATTGACCCCGAGATGCTTTTATTGAATGTAAATAATCTATATGCTTACCCAGGTAGTTACTGCTTTTCATAAAGCCTTGCCGATGTTCTCATCAGAACTGTGTGATGCACTAAATAGTCACAAAGAATCTAAAGCTGGTAATGGATCCTTGGGGTCTTTCGATACTTGCATAAGCAAGCAATGAATATGAAATATTCTGCTCTTTGACAAAATAAAGAACATGATAACTGAGAATTAAGCGCATGAACATTAAAAAGAACAATGACTTTGAGGAGCAATATTATGTATTTTGCAGGCATTTAGAGCAATTTCACAGCACAATCAGGCAATCATTTTACCATCAGCTGGAAATGCTGCACAAGTCAAGCATAACTTAAAACAAGTTGACTCCATAATTTGAATCTTTGAAATCGGGGCTCTGTCTCTTTAAGCTTCTTCTGAAGCTTCTGGTGTTTTTGACACTCTGCCAGCAACAATGATGCTTTTCATTAAACCGTTTACAGTCGTTCTTGATCAGAACAAGCGTTTAAACTCCTCTGAATGGCTGCAATGGGAGATTCAAGGATTTCTCACACAGCCATAAAAGAATAAAAGCAACACTTTGGGTGTGATTCTGATAAGGGAGTCACATTATAACAACATTTAAAGTTGAAAAAGTCCATTTAGATTTTTCCACTAGAGCAGTTTATTTTGGGTATGTGGTTGTTTGGTTTTGTGAAGGACCTCACAGCTTTTCAGCAATAAGTAACACAGCAAGCAGTTAATACCAAAACACAAAACAGTAGTTGTTATTGCCTCTTTGACAATTAGTCCATTAATGGTTCACACAATAAAATTACAAAAATATATCTTCTTTAATCTCATGGTTAGGAAAAAGCAAAGAAATACTTTCAAAACAAAATTATTAATGTTGTTATTATTACTATTATCAAGATTATGTTTGAACCATTAGAAAAACTGAACTCAACATTTTGATGGTACTGCTAGCTACATTTCTGATTAATTGTTTAATAACTCAGAGGTAATGACAAAGAACACAAAGTAATAGTTTTCAGTCTTTTCCATCTTCTGTGTTAGTTAAGTATCAAATGGAAGCGAGGGGTTAACATTTTCTAAAGAATAAGTGTCATAACCTGCTATATCACTGTTGAGATTTATTCTTTACATAAAATAACTATCCACTTTTCATTTACTTCTAGCCCTGCTTCGAGCAGCTATTAAGTCTAAAGAGGATTTCTTCACCATCAAACCTAGAGTGCTGAGAAAGTAAGTGCTCAAGAAAAGATGCTGACTGCTTGTAACGTCTTCACAACACAGCACCTCCTCCAAAAACCAACATATAAAATGCTTTGCACCAAATTAGGACCCATATTTTTATTTTATTTTTTTACAGAATCTTTCTTGTAAGTGATCATGGGAAAGTGATTGCCCACAGGTTTTGTGTAGCCAACTATGACATAGAAATCCTCAAATCTTTTAAGTAAAGAAGTCAGTCCTTGATTACTTAATGGCATATTAATTCTTTTTCTTGAATTTTAATGAAAGTTGTGCGTAATGAGACAAACACTTTTCACAGTATGTTTACCCCAGCTGATCTACTTTTCCTATTACATGCCACAGTGCTTTTCTGTTTAATAAGGGTTTTTATGCTCAATTTTCTTCTGAAGATTTCCCCCTATCTTTGTTGGCAGGATTGGTTATTTATTGTCACAGCATGTTGGAAGCAGCACTGACATGAGAGACATGGCACTCTCTGTATGTGAGTGTTTTTTGAGCAGTCACAAGTAAAAAGGAATCCAGAGAAGCTTCAAGTGGTTTTTGCATGGCATGAATATGTCACGAGGTTTTAATACAGAATTTATTGTATTAGCTTAACCCATAATGACTCCACTCATTAGAGAAACATCTATTCCTGTGATTGAAGTTGACAGGTTTTCATTGATCTTGGGTGAAATAAGCTATTTGTGCATGTTTTAGTCTGTGTCATAATTTGTATGTTAGATATCAATTAACTTTATGAATTGAGTGAGTGTGTTTTTCTATGAATGCTGGAGAAATCTGTAAAAATCATCTCTGACCAGACAACTGACTTTAACTTTCCGTATTAGTTATCAGTTCACATTGGCTCCAACCTTGCTACCTTAGCAATGCAAATGCTGATAATTTCGCATTAGCAATATTTTTAGCCCCACAGCGCAAAACTATCAAGACTTTTATAGCCTTGTGAAAGTATTGGAAGAATAATTAACTTAACCATAATACTTTGAAGATCAAGCTAAACCAAGCTATTCTACTTTTCATTTGTCAAGCCATCAATTTAAAAGTTTTTGCATAACAGATGTGCTAAAATGTTGAGATGCAATATTTTCCTTGGTAAAAATTGTAGCCAAAGTCATTCATCCATTTATTTTACACCCTTGTCTGTTGGTGGGGTCGGGCCAGGCTGTTGCAGGGCAACACAGAGACACACAACCATGCACACACATTCACACCTAGGGACAATTTGGAGTGGCCAAATAACCTGACAGTCATGTTTTTTTACTGTGGGAGGAAACCAGAGTACCCAGAGAAAACCCACGCATGCACAGGGAGAACCTGCAAACTCCATGCAGAAAGATCAGGGCCAGGAATTGAACCCAGAACCTTCTTGCTGCAAGACAACAGCTCTACCAACTGCGCCACTGTGCAGCCTAGCCTGAATCATATAAAAATAATATATCTGCATCAACATGGCACTTTAGGCATCTGATTTGCATGGATTTAGTTACAACCTGTCTTTTGCAGAACTCGTGTCAAATACAGTTTGTTCTATATAACTGAGGATTTACAAATCCCATATATAGAATATATTTATTGTATTTTAATTTTCTTTCAGAGGGAGATGACCGGCTCAGCACCATGCTGTGGGTTAATATTACATTACACCTTTCTGTAGGGTGTCCATTAATTTCAAATTATGGATAACTGCAAATTGCTGTTTGAGTTAAACTCTCCGTACCATCACACACACAATCAATATAGCATGTTAAAGGATTCAGAAGTTCCACTTCAGTACAGAGCAGATGTTTGGTAGAATAAAATGTTTGTATTTTTCTGCCATTTTGCTTTAAAATTTTCGGCTTTAAGAGAAATGAGTGGAAAAAGATGATATGATATGATACTGCAAGTCCTCCGCAGTGAGTTTGGCCTGTAACACTGTGAGGTTTGACAGAAGCAGATGGGCATCATCCCTGGGAATCATAAACTCTGAGTGGCCCTCTTGGACTTGTTAACTATGTAACCAGGAATTTATGGAGAGTAGTTCAGTGCTCTATCCTGTGACAAAAAAAAGAAAAGAAAAAAAGTTTGTGCTCTATTTGAGACAGTAAAAGTGACCAGTTAGCTAAAACAACATTGTTGCATGTAATACTTGTTTTGTTCTTTTTATGTATTTTCTTATTGTTCAAACTATTCTAAATCACATTTATACAGTTGCTTACTCTGCTTGAACAGAGTAAGCAACTGTAAGTACATTTTGAGTCAATTGTTCTCTTGGGAGACTAATTAAAAAGCCTTTTTTTATATTCTCAGCTAAAATAATATTCAATGTCAGATAAATATTAGTGCAAAAATGTACAATTGTATCTTTTTATACAATGCAAGTTGACCACAGTCACAAAAATAATAGTTGTTTTAATAGGCTACTAAATCAATCACACAGCCATGTATAGTTTTCCCTGTAGGGATCCCACTGCGTCTAGATAACTCCAATATAAATGACATTTAATTGTGAATTTGGTTTGCTTCAGAATTGTATTCCAATGTATGTTTTCAGAGTAAATCTACTGATAATAAGGGAAAAAGAGCTGAATCATTCAGATAGAAACTAATCTAAACTTTTTTACAAAGTTAGGCTTGCTTATTGGAGTTGTTTCTTATTCAGAAATCCTTTTGCACAATTGAATAGGGAAATTATTGATGCACTTTTTAACTACATGTTTAATATTCTGGTTACAGTTTCTGAAATTTGGGAGAGCTTCAAACTTATTTTTTCAATTTTAGACTGGGTCTGTATGCTCATCTCTATATATGTATTACTGGGTCTAATCAAATGTGTGCCTGAAATATTTTGTGTAGGCAGAAGAGGTAACTGTTCCTTTTCATAATGTCTTCGCAGTGATTCATTTTTTCTAATACAATCCTATAACTGGGTGCGGATAAGTGACACCATGAAAATATTTCCTAAAATTAGAATAAATGTTGTACCTTAAATGTAAAGCTGCTGCACATTACTCACCAACAGATGTGAATTAGCGCTTAGTCACACAGACCAATTAGCATGTTATGCATGACTGGCTGGATAGTTTTAAAATGAAATTTTCATTTCTGCATTCTTCTTCTTTTGTCATAATTTATGCATTCTTTTGAAGCTCGCATTGATTCTAAAGGATCTGATGTGAGAGGAGAATGTTTTTATGTTGAGATGCCGTCCTCTGTATTGCTGTAATTTGGCACTGAGTGAATGTGTAGTCTGTCAATGTCTTGTATAGGTGTTAAGTTGTATGTAACCTGCTGGATGTGTTGACTGTCAGGGTACGCAAATGTGTGAAGAGAACAACGCTGCTCATGTTAATGGCTACCAATATAGTGTGAATTCTAACATGAGTGATATGATTTTTGGATTAATACTAGGTCCAGGTTTAGCTCCAAGTGAAATGGAGGCGAATAGCACATTTAACTGATCATGTTGTCCCAAAAAACATATGTATTAGGACGTAGATAATAATGTCTGGAGAGAAAATGCAGGAGATCAATATTAATAAAAATTTTTTGACATCTGTATGTCACAGTGGTCATGGAGGTCTCCTCTTACCCTTTAACACAAATACACTGATAACCCTCACAACTTTAACTTCACGTTGTGACCAGGCACATCAATCTGTTTGGTTGCACCAATCAGGGATTGCTTTCCATCAGTGTCTTGGTGGAGTGTGTGCTTCCATAATGCCACAAACTAATGCTTCTCAACTGTGTCTCTGTGCTTTGGTATTGACATACATCCATGAAGCCTTCATTTCAACTCTATGTGACACAGGTGTAATTTGATTTTTCGACATGCTGGTCAGATGCTCCCAGTTGTTAAAACAATATATTGAAGCCATGATTATGTATTATTGTATATGTATGTATAAAAAAAAATCTAAAAGTAGAAGTATAAGAGCAAATCTCCTTCCAGCTGTCCATCATTGAAAACCAGAAGGAATCACTGCTTGTTCATACAAGCTTGAACGAAAGTCTATAAAACAGGACGGATCAAAACTAACACAACAGAGCTACTCTAACATGGCAATTTTCCGGGCAACGTTCAAATAATTTAAAAGTTGTGGTTATTCACAGAAAATTGACTGGAAACACATTAAAAAATTAATGGCTCTTATTTGAAAGTAGGGATATACTCTACCTGCCTTCTGATGACGTGAGAACTTCCTTGATGCAGTCTTACCAAGAATAGAAACATGCAAGCTCCTTAAAAAATACATATTTTCTTTTAGAACTGAATTACAGGATGATGTGAACAGAGATGTGTTCTCTTTGCTCTAAAAAAGTCACATTTCCAAGTCTGAAAAAGAATAACAGTATAAACATTACAACTTGTAAACTTGGAGCTTGCTGAGCAGCCCCAAGTTTTATATCTATAACTGTTGTTAAAATTATTTATTATTTCTTTTGAAGGTTCACATCTCACTAAGCCATTGTAGTGCATTGTAGCATATATTGGTGAGCATGTTTCATTTGAGTTTAAATGCTTAATGATTCAGTTTGCTGTTACCGATAACAATATAGAACAAGTTTAAATGCTTAAAATAGATGAAAAACAAAACAATAGTATGCTTGTATTGCTAACTGTAGATAGCGCTAACACTCCTGTTGAAGCAATCTTAACTCATTGGCAATTTTGAGCTCCTCTAAGGTGAATTTAAGCAAATGACCAAATTCACCATGTCCGTTCTCTGTTGTCATCTTTTTACATGTTTAAAGCTCTAAAACTGAGAACAGCACACACTGCCAAGATTTGATACGGTGATTATGCAAAAATCAACACAAGATAAACTACATGTTTGTATAGAGTTTGAATTCTCTTCAACATAATTAATCTCAAAACAGGAAAATTGTGCAGCTGAAGCAATAAGTTAAAGATCCTCGGTAACTAAACACTGCCTCTCATCTTTAGCAGTGAGACAAAAGGTGCTGACACCTCTCGCTGCCTCCTCTGCTTCTCTCTGCAGGTCGCTTGTTGTCAAAATGAATTTGCATCAACTCCTTTCTGTCCCAGAGCAGAAGCGGTGCCTTTCTTAGCATTCCACACATGTCCTCTCACAAGCAACTCTGTGCATTAATCTCTCCCTGCTAACTTGGAGATGTCATCACTCTCTCCTTTTGTGGAACTGCGGGGCATGTGAACCTTTAGTGCACGTTTTCTCAACTGTGCACTAAAGGAAAATCAAAACCATAATTTATATATGTCAGGTTTATGTCGTTCTTTTCAACTGTTTCTGACTTCAACTTCTTTCCTTCGTTTTCTATTGACTTGTTTGGGTTGCACCCCGATGAATTTGCTCAGTCATGTCAACTCAACTCTGTTTGTTCTTACACTTTGTCTGGAGGTAACAATGATTGCAAGTGCTTCGGCTAAACAAACCAAAGGTTAGGTTTTGTCAGTGAAGAGACAAGATGTGAGGGTAATGAGCTGGATACTGAAAGTGTAGCCTGCTGGCTAGACCCAAACACAGGAAAGAAGTGGGAGTGGGTAGGACGAAGCATGCTGGTTTGATTGAGTAACACGTGGAGGACCAATCACGGGTTAGGAAAAAGGATTAGTGTTACAGAGATGCAGCTGGGATGGCAGAGAGAAAAAGAGAATGGCACTTAGAGCCCCGGAGATGATGGGCTGACGAGGATAACAGAGGTCATGACAGGAAGAAACGATGCCCAATGGGGAGGACAAGTGGAGAGATCTTCCTTTTAAAGACAATCCCTGTGGTCACCTGACTACTTCTGGGCAGATTTTTCTGTTTTCGTGTCTTATTTGCTGGACCGTATGTGTCATTGCTTTTGATTGGGTGAACCAGATGTTAGTTTTTGAAGCATTTAATGCAAGAACTGAACCACAAAGCCAATTTATCTGTTGTTGCTGTAGATTGTCAATATTTGGATTTAAATGAAAAGATGTCCTGAGACAGGAAATTAAACATCTATCCTTTTATTTTCATAAATTTGCCCTTTGTGCAAAGCTCAGAAGACACCATGATACATAACAAAAGGCAGATTTTTAGCTGAGCAAAATCATTGGAACATATGACTGGAACATACTATTTTTGTTTCCCAGGTATGTCCTGCTACATGGAATATTAATAAATAGCACCATCTACTCCTAGTTGGATTTTTGCCTGTGTATACAGAATTTATTAATCAATTTCACAAGCAGACAGCTGTCTATTGGTGAAAGTCAGACGCTTGTAAAACTAATAGAACGTGGAGACTTATTTAGAATCATTGAGCAAGCTTTTCCCTACAAGTAAAATAACTCTGAATGTTCTGACATAGAAAGAAACTCTTTTGGTAATACATAACAGACATTAAAGGGGCAGATGAAAGACAACATCAATAGTAGATGACAGAAACACTTTAAAAGTTTCAAAGACAAGAAAAGTAAAAAATATGTGATAATGTTTTTGACTTCACCAAAAAGCTTCACAAGTCTGAAGTGAACATATCTCAAGCTACTGTTTATATAAGACAAAACAAATGGATGAGCACAACAAATATAGCAGAAAATCCAATCTTTATTAGCAAGAATTAGAAAAAACAGAGAGAAATCTTCAAGTTTGAATAGAGATGAACTTAAGAAATTATGTATTTTAAGGACAGGTGAAGGTTAACCTTACTCTGTTCAATCCCTGCAATGCGTTTTCAATCCTCAAACCTTGACATAAACTTATAGTAGTTCATGCCGGTTATGTTTGTGAAAATGTAGGTTTCATACTCTGTACCAATCACTGTGATCTAGGGTGAAAAGGTTATCATTCACAAATGTCCATCCTAGAAGAACCTGCCGGTTTAGAAAGACGTGCCTGGACTCTGTAACAGGGTTCCATATGAAACATGTATCCTGTGGATGAAGCGAGGCTCCATCACTTGTAGCCAAACTGGATTGGTTTGCCTGTAATAAACTGTTTGCAGCCTTGGTTGCCATAATAGGATATCATGCCTTTATCAACCAAAAGCACTTTTGTGTATGACAACATCTTGTAGGTGTCATTCAGTGCACTGAATATGAGCTGTACTTTGTAAATAGGGTCATCTGTCACCTTTAAGTTTATCCACCAGATGAATTGAGGCCATTATCTCATCAAAGTGTTTCCTTCTCATTGCATTTGAGATGGCTTTATTGTAGACACCAGGGTCATTTGACCAATCCATGTGCCTCAGTGGCACACAACAGAACTGTAGCCTGTGGTGAGCAAAATCCCATAAAACGACAGCAACTCATCCATGCTAAGATCAAGTGTCTCCTCTTTGGTTTGCATTTAACAGGCATTTGGCATCTCAACTGTCAGCTCCATCAAAGTAGGAGGATGCAACAAATGAACAGGGTCAGTTTCAGTTTAAATCCTGAAGCCCGCTGCATTGGGCCATAATTCACAAACTCTGGTATGACAAGTTAATTTTTAAAAACCTTTTCCCTATTTTGCCTGTAGTGAATGTTTTTATTTGTTGTCTGTTTCATTTTCAAATTGGCCAGTTTAGTTGTTTGCAGATTCATTCAAATTTATGACATATTTAAAGTGGAATATGTCATATATTCATATATTTAAACATGTTTAATGTTGAATATGTCATATGTTTTCTATCTCTGAATCTTGTTTTGCTTCTAAACACATTTCCTTCTTCATTTCACATTTATAATTCTGCCTCGCAACGTGGAGAGAATGCAAAACTATATAATTCACAAGACTGACCTTGTGGAGAAATAATCGAGCATGTAGCTTTGCCATGTACAGCCATAAAAAAAGAAAAAAATGAGGGAAAGCGATATCACACTTCCTTCCATAATTGATGCTCAGGAATATCACACGCTAAAAGGCATAACAAAAAAGCAGTTAAGTGTCTTCCCTTATCAATAGGAGTATCAGTCAGATTAGCTCTTATCTTGAACACCTCTTAGACACGTCCTGATAATTTTACTTGGTTAGGAACCTGATTTCAATTTCCATCTTTTTCTGGAAAAGACATTTTGACTTGTCTCAGTAATGACAAAACAGGTGGAATCAATGAGGCCGCTCCAGTGAGCCATGACAGTGACCGAGCATGCATCAAAGCAGGACCTCCCTTAATTGGGAGTCAGCCATCATTAATTCCTCCCTGCTTTCCCTCCTGTGACAAGTCTAACTTTCTTCCTTAAAGAAAGTTTGTTGCTTCTCGGGGATGAAGGCTGAAAGTAAAAATTACACAGGACTATGACAAACACACATGAGATGAGGGATTCATAGAGGGGTGTCTACATAGCTGTCAATCAAGCTGACAGCAGCAAATGCAAGAAGAAACAAATCCTTCATGCCTTCCCTGCCCGCCTGACTTAATTGTCCACAAGCTCTAAAAGAATTAATAATTAAAACATTTAAAATATATATTATTAGTATACTACATAAAGTGCTACACATGAATAGTACTCAATATTTTACGTTACACTCAGATATTACCATCTCTGAGTCACTAAAGGTACAAATAAATATATATTCTAATGAATTAATACATTCATGTATTATTTACATTAATTAGTATAATCACTTGGACAATGGATAGTTTATGCAGATTTAACTACTGAGATTTATTTTATTGTATTTTAACAATGTTTATTCTGTGTTTCAAACACTTAGAGGTGCGCTGTTATTGTTTTAAAGGTTACTGTGAACCTAAAGAGGTTTTAGTCAGGACAAGTATAATGACAGGAATGTAAATTTGAAGCAACACACTGCAAATGCTTATGCTTAAAGGGAGAAAGAAATAATATTAAGATAAAGACTTGGTATTTTACAAACAGTGAAGCTCTTGGAATAATAATCAATTACGATACATATCTGTACTGACCATTACAAACATTCAGCGCTGTGCATGCCAAACTAATTTTACACTGTATTAATGAGCCAAAACATAAATTAACAAAACATTTATAGCTTTTTTTAACATGTTTGATGTTAGTATTTGGTTAAATAAACTTAAATCAAATACAACACAACACAACTTTTTGTATAATTCCCTCAGTAGTCATTAAAATTATGTTTTTGTAGTGAAATTTACTGGTACAGTTTTTAAATTGCTATCATCTACAGTTTGTGTCACAACAGTCTGATGAGTGCTCTGATCATGACCTCTGAAGACATGACCAATTCTTTTTGGATAATTTTTAACTTATATATCTACTGATATTTTAGTACTTAAAAATGCACTGAGTAAATCAAATGACTCTTTGTGGTTCTTGGGATACCAAATCATTACAGCTTTGCTATTTTCAATGATGCACCAGCAGATGTTGGGTAAGATTCTGGAGTCCATGTGAAGCTTTCTTAAACATCCTCCCTGCAGAAAGAAGATCATCTCTGATTACATGTATGTAATCTAACCAGCTCAGATCCTCACGGATGTTGGCCCCTTGAAACTTGAAGCAGCTGACATCACTCAGTGACATGTACAGAAATTAACAAATGATTACATTTTGGGGGGAAAGTAAATAAACATATTTTCTAAATGCAAGTGTACTGGCCATTTTAATCAATTCACTTAAAAATTGAATAGAAATTAAAAAAAATGGAAAGAAAAAAAGGACAGCAAACCAAAGCTGAAATTCAATATTGCACATAATTTCAGGTTAGGTCACAGTCATTGGTTCTATGAATTGTCCAAGTTAATACTGTGCAGACTGGAGTGACACAAATTGTAAGTTAAATTTGGTGAAGAAGCTTTTCATGCAGGGTAAAAATCATGTCCGAGTTCATGAAATAAATGTGGTCCCGTGCAATGGAGTTGCAGGACCTTGGAGAGGATGAAACTCATGATGCAACTCATTTTAAAATATTTCATTTTCTGTTTATTTTATGAACTTGCAGAAGACTGTTTGCAAGTTTACGAAAGGACACCACACTTCAAAAATCATTCCCAGGGATTTTTTTTCTTCCAAGGCATTCATGTCAGACTGTGTTCTTGGTTTTTCTAAGCTGCTGCTCAGCTCAGACTCAGATGATGCATTAAAATGCAATGATAATTGGAGAATCTCCCAGGTGACTTTCATTGCAGAGGAAGCACTCTCAGTGTTATCCCAGCCCACATCCTGTTGTGATAATGTTTCAGTCTTTCCCTGGGACAACACACACCAGACACAAGGGAGAAAGGAGCAGTTGAGGTAAAGAAGGGAAACTTAACCCCTACACCACTCGACTGTCGCTGACAGAGTCTTTTGAAACCAAATGAAGGGTCTGAAATGCATTCAATTAAAGTGAAATAAATTAAAATGGGTCATTTGAATGGGTTTAACTTGACTGCATAATACAATTTTCTGTATTTAGATTCCTTGTGTTATATGAAATTGCGAAAACCCATTTTATTGGTGAAAGGACACAAGTTGAGTAATTTTCCATGACACTCAGTGACACTCACTCATGTAATTTTGTGGTCATTTTTTGGTTTAATTGTGTAAAGTTCTTTTTTTTTCCTTAAAGATAAAACAAAGCTTGAAAAGCACGGTTCTTGGATAAAAAATATTTTTTCTTCCCTAGTATCAGACCCTAAGAGCTGAACCACAATGCAGGGACCCTTCTCTTTCTCCCATAATTACAATTCTGTCACCTGTTTAGTGTTAGCATTAATTATAACGTTTCTAATATCCACAAGTATTAAAAAAGTTTTCAGTTTCCTCAATAGGTTCTATTTCTTTTTTTTCCCAATTACCTTTGGATCTAGACACATTTAGCTGTCTTTATGAACAGGATATGCACATCATGAGTTTTATTTTCACAATTCAACTTACAAATTAGACAAAAAGGAGTGAGCAAGATAACATACACACCAGATTCACTGTCTGTAGGAATGGGACAAAATTCCAAGAAACTATTTTTAAGAACTTGTAAAACAAAACCCAACACATGTTTCAAAGTTATACAGTTTAAAAGGAAATTCTTAACTAACCAAAGACAGGAAAAGTTTAGTAAAATTTAATGTTTGACATTTATGGACGAAAGGTTTGCTGGGCTTGTATACAGTGTACATAAATATCTGGATTCAACTGTTTATCCACCTTTGGTTATATATTTTTTATATTTGCTCACCAGTAAAATAAATAATTTCATACATATAAACGTATGCCTGGACAAGTAATAAAATAGCTCAACATCATGCAAACCTCGAAAATGTTCAATTCTGTGAAGAAAATGTGTCAACAGTTGCTCTATCTCTGAGGGTTGCATTTAATTCCCTTCATTTGCCTTTCAAGCAGTTCAGAAAAGTACTGTGGGGCAACCTTCCAACTAATTATTTAAATTTTTAGCACCAGGACCCTAATTACTCTCCTATAATATGTACATTACTGCAAAGGAGTGTAACATTCACCTCCCTCTCACTATGCAAAATGGCTAATACGATTCAGGAAGTCATTTGGCTTTAAAGGCAGGCGTAATAGGTTAACTCTATGAGTATCCACTGAGACAGCTTGAGATATGGTGTTTATAGTATGACGTTTTGTTATTCAGGATTAGGTGAGGCATGTTGAGTTTCATGAATAAATACAAAATACCTCTAAAACTGTTTAAATTGTCACATTGAAAAAAAATCCATTGAAGCTCTTTTCCGTTGACATTATGCCATTAAAATTCTACCCCTTCTTTGTACTGGAGCATGTTTTCAATAATTCATTGATGATTGCACTTTTCAATGACTTTCCAAAAGTTTTTTAAGTGATGAGTCATTTTCCACAGCAGCAATTTACTATTACCCAGATGCTTAAAATGTCCACCATAAAAATACATTCTTGCTTGAGCCCAAAATAAAATTACTTGCATCCATTTAATCACATTTTGTGTACAAGACCTTGCGCTCATACTCCTACTAAACACCCATCCATTAAATTGTTTCAAAGCAACTTTACACAAATAAACAGCACTTTCTGAACCATGAAAGTGTTCGGCTGCTCTGGCTAAGATATGTAAATAGTAATTTTCACATTCAGACATCATATGTTTAGTGGGTTTTTATGTCAGGCTCGTTTTCTTTTCATTTCAAATGTTATCTGGAGTATAATGGGAGGGCTGATTAGTTGTTGATGTTGCCGCTGCTGGCAGCAGAAATGATAGTGGATATAATTGAAAACTGAGTATTCTTCAGTAAAGCAGCTTTGCATTACTCTTCACCTTACTGTGGACTGGGCCCAGGGGAACGCAGAGATGGAAAACATGGGGGAGAACCGCTTCACGTGGAGGCAAATCAGATTGTCTTCACTGTTCATTTCCCTCTGCCTGCAAACTCTCCTCACACGCTCCCCTTCTCTCAAATAACGCATTCACATGCAGGGATACAGCAACCCCTGCTGGCACTCAAGTGCAACAAAAAAGATTAATTCCCCGCCTCTGATAAGGTGATGTATTCATAGGAAACCCTGCCACAGGTAAAATGAAATACATTTCATATGTATTCTGATGTTTTCTATTTTTTTTTGTTTAATTTTTTTCTGCTGTTTGTCCCCTTTGTTGGAGTTGTTCCTTATCAAAAAGAAAACGGACAGGGCATGCTAATATAAAAATGGGGCTTTTCCTTGCAAATAATAAATACATATATTCTCTATAGAAAAATCCCTGTATATTTCTGCAAAAGATGCGGGTGGTGTAATTATGGTTTCATCCTACATGTTGGTTACGTAGAGTCCAAATCTGTTTGGAGTACCATGTTAAACCAGTCGTTTTAAATACACAATGGATTTAACTGTCAAGTAAATACGGATAATATCTATCATCTCAAATAAGCACAATGAACAGATATTACATCACTTTATGTACAATCAGGATAAACCATCTCCTGTAATTACTGCAGGTTCTGAGCTTTCTAATGATGAGGTAATACTGATAGTAATCCAGGTTCTTATCTAATCAATAGATAAGTGTGTAGCATCCTTCATTATAGAGATGATGAACTGGTCTGTTAAATGGCATCTTTATTTTCTGAAATCCATTTGTATCCCTCACGCATAAGGCCAGTGATTTAGATCTGATAAAACACGTAATTCGCACTAAGACAAAGCAGCTTGCCAACACAGACTGAAAAGTAATATTAAGGTTCCAGCAAAAGAATAGCATTGGAGACACTTAAAATCAAGCATCATTAAAAACTATACAGTCCAGGGATAAAGTTCACACTTACGGACCACGTTAAATTTCTAGCTGTGTCGAAGATGAGCAAGTGGGGTTTTCACACATTCAGTTTAAATCACAGCCAACTGTCTGAAGGCAGCTTTGTTTGTAAATGTGAAGAAAATAAGAAAAGTCTGTTCATTATTTTTTTCTGAAAACAACTTCTACTGAAGTCCAGGACACCTTCAGATTTCAGAACATTGTGCACATTGACATGACAAACTATTTAGACTGAAAACAGACTGAAACAGCAAAAAAGTTTGAGAACTTCTATCTTCCCCTTTTCCCCCCTTTGTCTAATAGAAGCTACACAAAGAATATTGATTATTCATTACATTTGCAACAGTCTCCTACAGCCCGGCACCTAATTTTACTTTACAATTATGTGATTCCATCACTGCCCTTGTTTCTTTTTGCAGTGCAAATCCTTAGGCATTTGGCAGGAAATTGGTTTGCAGTAAGCATGAGCTGTAATACAGGATGAGACCCATCCAGCAGGCTCTCATTATGCCTTTCAGGTACGTGAAAATGTAAGATAAAAACAATTTTCTTTTGCTAGCAACTTGGTCCATGTGTGGAAATGAAATTGTCACAGGCCTTCCTTTATCACATCGGTATAAAAGACGAGTCGGTGAAGAGATCGGCCCTTGAAATGTGCTGTCATTTCCAAAGCACTGTATCAAACCGCAGCTATCTACAGAGACAGCTAGAGAATATGGGGGTAATAAAATTAAGAAAAGAAGTATATTGGATCTATATCTGTATTTTCAGACATTTCAAATATTTTATTTGACTCCCTCTGGATATTAAATTGCTCAGAACACTCTGAAATTGATGGAATTTTGTGACTTTTATTTTCAAAGCCCAATTGCTAGCTGTGAGCTCATACTCTATTCATGAATCCATCATAACAACCAACAATTAGAAGATTGTGAAATGGAGCATGTTGCAGGAGGTTTGTCATTGATTATTCAACATTCAAATGTTTCAAAGATAAAAGTAATTACAGTTTTAAGCAGGCAGGTCACTAAAATGTTCATGTCTTTACTATTTTGCTGTTGCAACCAGATGGCACAGCATAATCTAAAGTGTAAGAGATAATTATAAATTTTTCCTTTAGGAAGCAAATATATGTACATAAATAAATACAAACATATAAATGTGGTAACTTAGATAGTGGCACATTTGGAGATGCTCTGACCCACCAGTCTAGCATTCAGAACTGGGACAGTCAATCTCTGGTACATACTGAACCCTCCAATTAACTTACACTGTTGGACTGTCTGTGTGAATAAAAAACTACAGTCCAACACCCATTTTTGGTGTTATGACTGTGCAAAGCAAAACAAACAAAAACTCTGATAAGTCCTGTCTGCTCCAGCGACGGGTCGCTCACTAGGTGCCACACAAGTCATCTCTGACCTTGATGTTATGCATCAACCGACCGCCAGGGGGTCGGTAAGCTTTTCTTCCTCGTGATTGGGCTTCCTGTCAAAACTTTTGCTGGTGGGCGGAGACTTCCCTCCTGTCAGCCTCACTTAATGACTGAAACTTGTCACAGTCACGGAAAGTCAGTAGAAGTGTCTCTAGTATTAAGCTGGACATCAATTATCAGAGAACTTTGGCCGGTGAGCATTTAACCGCGACCCAGGTTAACCAGAGAGACTTCCTCAGGCAGCGGTTCCTTTCGCATTACCCCCCCCCCCCCCCCTCTTCTGTGTTGCGACTTTGACTCGTGTTTGGTATCGTTAATTGGACTTGGTTAAAATGCTTGCTGCGGGTTGTATGCTCGGTGATGGCCGCGCTCCGTAACTAATGAAATGTTGCCTGTTTTGCCCTTCAATTAGCGCTGCACCTTTTGCTTGTTCTGAATATTAAGATGGAGTGGCGCCAGCAGAGCAGCGTCAGCTGTAAAGACGCCTTCACCGAGGCTCAGCGCTGGATTGAGGTCGGTCCACTTACATCACACATTAACTGTCTTATTTACTGCTGAAACTGAATGTTTTTTCTCTATATCCTTTACAAATATTCACAATATTTAGGTGCAAAGTTGTCTAAACCTCCTGTGTGAACAGAGAAGGAATTCCATTAATTAAAATTCACCTGTTTGTGACATTAAGTCTCACCTTTAACCCGTGCTGCTGCCCTTTTTTTCTTAACACTTGCATTTAACGTGGCGTCGCTTTACAGACTTATCTAAATGCAAAGCACACCTTGATAAGACTCGAGCAAAAGAAAAGCTTGTTTGAAATCCTCCCCGTCTTACTTAGATAAAAAATGATTTGAATGCAGCATTTAAATGAAGAGATAATTGTTCACATTTTAAATGGGACAGGCCAATGTACAACAACATGTCTTTATGCCATGTGAGGTTTATTTTCAGCATAATGTCTGAGGTAAACTTGCAAAGGGAGGTGATAGAAGATCTTTGCACGCTATCGTGCCACACATGGTTGGCCCGCTTTGCCATGGTTGGCCCGCTTTGCACGCACGGTGGAGGATGTGGTTTTTACAGCAAAACATAACCTTGATATTTCTGCCTCACTTGTGTCCATTCATTTTGTAAGCTGTAATCCCCAAATCATAACATGTGGGTTGTGGGCGCTGAATGTCAATCAACTGTAAATGGGACCATTAATGTCACTTGTGTCTGAGTAGATCATTATGAGAATTTTGTCCCGAGCTCTCTTGGCAGGAAGCCCGTGCCAATTTTACTCGTCTTTTTGCCTGCACTGACGGATGAAAGGATGCCGAACAATGATGATTGTGTGTGTGTGTGTGTGTGTGTGTGTGTGTGTGTGTGTGTGTGTGTGTGTGTGTGTGTGTGTGTGTGTGTGTGTGTGGTAGACTGCAGTGAAGCAGTGTGCAGATTTTCAAATAGCAAATTGTCATGCATTCTTCTTTTTGTGTCGAATCACAATGTAAATGTGGTCTCGCTAATATACTGTGCTGCAAGATGAGCTTTCCAGTGTCTCTATGTTGGGTTTTTTATGGTTCCAGCTCCATGTGGATGTTTGCTTAGTGCTTATTGGTCAATATGAATGCATTAACATAGCTTGGATCATTTGGTATTGAGTGAAGCTGAAGCAAATTCACCTTGTGAGCCTGAGCAACCTACTCCTATTCATAGTTCTCGCTGTGACCTCTCTGGGAAGCTGCAATAATTACTTTTTAATTATTTCTGTGTGAAGATATAAATTTTTATGGCACATTGAAAAGCTTAAACTAGTATCAGAGCAAATTTCCAGATACATATTTACTGTATTATTCTTTGAGGATTGCAGAAACCAATAAAATGGACTATAGAGTTTGAGAAGTTCTTCTACACAGTTGTTTTTTTTATTTTGTGGACTCCTACTGAAATGTGAGATTAACGTGCCCCACAGTGGCTCATTGTGTCTTGCTGCATTAACCTTGCATTGCATTGTTTTGTCTGACTCTGCTGAGAATCACACTGTACCCAGTGCCTGGTTCAGCTATAAATGAATTGGGATTGCGGATTCCTGTGGGGGGACTAATTAGTGAGAGAAGCAGCCTTTTGGAGGCCCTCTGTTAGTTATAGAGGCAGACTTTAATGGGCCCATTTTTATGTCCTCATTACAAAAACACCCCTTGCCCTTTTCATCCCCTTAGCCTTTGAAATCACAGCATTTTTTATTTATTTATTTCATTTTTTTTACCAAAACATTTTGAATGTGTTGGCACTATTGATTATGTAACTTTGCTATATTGTGTTCTACAGATTTTCTTGTACTGTTTCAGGGTTAAATGGAAATTAGAGAAAATATTTTTTTATCATTGGCAATAGAATTCATATAGTTTCTGACTGACGGCTATATGGCTCTTTTAAATTTAGAGTTTAGATCTGGTCTCTGAATTCCTCATTTCTGACTTATTTATTTGAAGTTATTTTGGTAATGCATGATTGCATCATGCACTATTTTAATGGCGCATTTTGGGCCAGTTTGTTATATGTGCATAAAAAAAACTTCAACGTTATAAATCTCTAAGTTGCCTACATGTTTCTTTACCATACAATCATTCTTGCAAATTTGCGATAAAGTTAAAATCTTCACATATGCTGGATTTGAGTTTTAATGCACCTTTTGTTTATGTACAATGTGGTTTAATTTTCCTTCTGTGTGGAGCCACATCTTTCAAGTTCTGTTTTCTGGTAATGATCACCTGAACAAGTAGTTGTACCAATGAAGTAAAAAGTGACTGCAATGTGTTTATATTGCAGTCACTCATTAATAGTCCAATAAATAATTGAGGATTACATGTTGTGGAGAAGAAAAGGCAGTTCTCACTAAATTTGAATGTTTTTGCTTCTTCTACAATTAGGAGGTGACTAGAAAATCTTTTGGCCGCAGCGACTTCCGTTCTGCCCTAGAAAATGGAGTTCTGCTTTGCGAGTAAGTAGCGATGCTCAAGTGGATTATTGCAACTCATATCTGAGGTATTCACTTTAACCTAATTCTTGAAAAGGATATGTGATTATCATGGATATCAACTATTGTTTGTGTAAATGGACATTGCAAGTTAAGTTTTACTTTATACTAAAATTAGGATTTGGCTCAATTTGGATTTTAAAATGCATAAACCTAGTCTTTTGTGTCACAAACCATCCGATTTTATTTACTTTTTATAAGTTTTAACCTGTCCCCTGAGATTTTTATTTTTTCTTTTAAATGCAGTTGAAGGTCAGACTTGGTTATTAGTAAACATTGTTTGTACCTGCAATACATTTATCTTTGCTATTTTTTTTTCAAAGCTTAATCAACCAGTTGAAACCTGGGATTATCAAACGGATGAACAGACTTTCCACGCCCATTGCTGGCCTGGTAAGTGTTAGACTTCACACTTCAGCCATCAGGTGCAAGTGTCAGTGTGAATATGATCAAATTGCACAAAATAAAAACAAAGCACCTGCTAGCCAGGAAGTGTTGTCAAGTTGTGTGGTTTTCCTGATAGGGACTTTATTTTAAAATCTGAATGTATCTAAAACTGTATTTTGAGGCAGTATTTGAACAGGAATATGCTAAGTTTCATTAGCCATCAATACAAATGGGGATTATTTTAATTTTTTTGTATTGAGGCTGCCTGTTTTGGTTCCAGGCAGCCTCAATACAAGTGTGAATGCCAAAACTGCCCAAAGCAAAAGCATAGAAATATCAATTTCACCCTTTCAACAGAGGCCAACAAACTGCCAGACCGTAACAATTGATGCAGGAGAGGTGGTTGTGGAGTAATCTACAGATACATCAGAGATCTCCCTGTGGCTTTCACAGCTTTAGAGACCACACTGATTGACTGCATGTTTCAATCTTTATAATGTTGTTAACATGATGGTTGTTTATGTGACAGATGTCAATCATTTTCCACTTTAAAGCGAGTAAATTAAGTGATTGCATATTGAATGTCTCTTAAATTCAGCTTAACTTCACCAGCCATTAAAAGCACCAGCATGCTACAACATGCAACACTAAGCAAAGATTAAAACATCTTTTAAAGTGTCTTAAACTGTTTGGAATTGATTTAGTATTGTTGAATTAACTGATGAAGATGCAAAACGAATACAGATGAACAGACAATTCAAAAGTTATACACAATATTCAACAAACAAGGATTTAGCTTTGCCTGAAGGACATCTGCCTGGTATCTACATACAGACTATTTGATAATGTTGGTGCAAGGACTGAAAAAGCTCCCTCAAGCTTCCTTTTGAGAGCCTTGAGGATGCTCAAAACAAGTGTACCCTGAAATGGAAAGCACATGCAGGTGTAAAGGGGATCACAAGGTCGGCCTACATGGTGGTGCAAGGCCATGCACTACTCTACATTTCAAAAGCATAACCTTGAAATCTGCTCCCACGTCAACCTGAAGCAAATGCATAGAGGTTTGAATCAGAATATTTTATTTTCCTGCACTAATCCAAACATGAGCTCATACTTTCTGTACCATTTCACTTGATAAGGACTTTAGACTTTTTCATTCATTGTCTGACTTGTCTTGAGACTTGACCTCAACAACATGTAAAACAAATTCAGGTAAAAAAAATTATTTAACAGGATTCGAGGTGGACACCTTCTGTCATTTAAGGATAAACTTCTCCAAGTGTTGAGCTGAAAGCTCACATTGGGTGTCTTGTTTAAGTTGTAGATGTGGGGCTCAGACTTGACACAAATTACAAGACCCTTTAGTCTGGATTTCCTTTTACTTATTTGACTTATAAGGTGCAACCTGAATCAAATGCATAGAAGTTTAAACCAGAATATTATGTTTATTTTCCTGCACCCATCTAAACATGGGGAACCAAATGTAAGAACATTTTAAATACAACATTTGTTTGAATCCTCTGCAAAGCAGTTGATTCAGAGAAATTCCCTGTTGGCCCACGTGGTTTTTACGTGCTTAGGTCTAGATGGAAATGGCATTCTTCTGAAATTGATTTTTTTTTTTTTTTTAATTTTATCTTTTTATTTTAATTGGAACCCTCTATTACTGACTAAACTAAAACATTTTGTGCTTTTGCATTGACACTTACCTCAGTGAAGCGGTTCAGTTGGTGACTGAACCAAAGCAAGTTGACCAAAGTAAGTTCAACCTCTTTTTTTTTTTTTTTTATTTGATTATTTTTATTCATTTTTTTATTTCAGGATAATGTGAATGTATTTCTGAAAGCCTGTGGAAAACTTGGACTAAATGAGTCCCAGCTGTTCCATCCTGGTGACCTTCAGGATCTGTCTAGTCGGGTGACACTCAGGTGAAGTTGTTGAAGAATTTCACTTCTTTCAAAGCAGTACTTGTATAACTCTTCCCTGCACAGTCCTGAAATTAATTGCAGACTAAATGTTTGTCTATGGCTACATTCAGTTCCTTCAGCATTAGCATTTTTACAACTGATGTGCTCAGAAGGTAAATACAGGGCTACTTTGCATTGATAATGACTGGCGCTATAGCTGCCTACATTTTCATTTGTGTATGTTGATACCCTGTTCTCAATAAAAACCTGATAAGTAGCTGATTAGTACAAGTTGCAAATGAGGCATTGATGTCTTTCAGCTGTTTTTTTCCCCCTTCACTGGAGACTATCACATTTTTGTGAATATAATTTGTTTCTAGGCGTGATGAAAGCCAGAGAAGGCTGAAGAATGTAAGTTCACATTTTTTCTACTTTTCAATTTGGAGGTTTTTCTTAACTGGTAATATTTATAAATGATGACAAAACTTGAAAATCAATTGTGGTTTTTCTCAAAACATAATCTCTGTAAATTTAACTGCCACACATGTAATTGGCACACCAGATACTGCTAGTACACTGGATTCAGCTACTGATTCAGAAATACTAGTATTTGCATTTTTCAGGCTGAACTGATGTTTTTACACTTTAATTGGCAAACAAAGTTCCCTGCAGAACTGCAGATGAGATGGCAGTTGTCACGTGTTTTCAAATGTCTACCTTTTTAGGTTCTTATCACAATATACTGGCTGGGTCGCAAGGCTCAGCTTGACACATTCTACAGTGGTCCTCAGCTAAATTTCAAGGCTTTTGAGGGGCTTTTAGGATTGGCCTTGTCCAAGGTAAGCTGCTTGTTCAACTGTAGGGTGTTTGATATTTCTGTCAGCTTTTTTTTTTTTTAAGACCCCCTGATCCATAGTAACCTTGTCCTTTTTAAAACCAGGCTCTAGAAGAAGGCAGTAATACATCTATGAAAGATAGAGTTTACAAGGAGTGCCACTACTTGGAGGGAGAGCAAAGTCTGCAAACAAGACAGAATTATGGTAGAGGAAATTCAGTGGATGGCTTTGAGTGTGTGGATCCCCAAGCCGTCCGCCTAAATGAAGAAGGCACGTATTTGTACTCCATTCAATGCCCTCATCAATAAGTTGCTGTATTCCACATTCTATCCCTGCATTGTCACATGAATTACATTATGTAAGATTGGGTGGAGTTTTGAGTTATTTACAGATTCAGAAAAAGTGGATTCTAACCTTTCTAATGTCAAATGCATAAATAAGACAGATATGGCAATTTGAATTTTGGCTCTCTGCAAACAAGATTAATGAGAGAATGGCTTCAACAGGTTTGACTCTGTTGAACTCAAACCTGACTTCAACAGGTGTGAAAGTGTGTGAGCTTTTGTCCGGCCTATCTAGTAAGAAACACACATATTCAGACGTTTTCATTTTTTGGGCCATTTTCCAATAAGATAGCGGTACGTGTGCGGTACCGCCCCCCAGGTGGCGTTCAGAGGACGGCAGGGGGCGCTGGCGGACATTTTTACAAAACGGGGGCGCTGGGGGGTGTTTGGTCGAAGGTAAACTTTATTGTCAATAATAAAATAATGGTCAGTGCAAAGTAGCCTGCAAGTTATTTGGCACTCCTCCCTGTTAGAATCAAACAATACCTAAATATAACATGTTGGCTGTTTTCTTTCAGTCTGAAGAAATCCAGATGCAGATGTTATTTTGGATGTCACAGCTACTAGATGCAGTTAATCTGTGGTTTTCCCCAACTCTGAAGCCTAAATTGTTATTTTTTCCCCTCCATTTCTTCTCTGGAAACCTGTTCCTGGGATTTCAGTGTGCAAACTGCACTTTTTTTAAGGTTTCTTTTTAAATGCAATTTATGACGTTGCCAACATTTTAATGTACATTTGAAAAATATGCTGTACTGTGTTAATGTACACATAGTTACCAACTGCTGCCTTTTTAATTCAGTATAAAAATGTTCTGCATGTGGCTGTCTGGCTTGATGCACGTCAGTGTTGCATAGTGACAAGTTCAACACTCTGGTGATAAAAGTTTGTGTAATGGAAGGCAGTATAATTATTTGATTTATGCACTCCAGAGGCTGTGCGAACACAGTTCTCCTCCAAAGGTTTCCCTCTTCTTCATGACCTTCTGCCGGTTTGTTTTTTCGGTTTTAAAACATTTTTGGGTTTTCTTCACCAAACGTTTTGCTTTATCAATATTTAACTGTATTTTCATTTGGATAATTTTTGTGTGTAAAATCTCCAGGTTTTGAAAGTGACGCTGAAGCAGAACAAGTGTACAAGATGGACAGCACAAAAGTCTCAGCCCACCCAGACAAAAGACATGTCCCACCACCGCTTTGTAGAAAACAGGAACGGGAAGAGAGCATGGTGGGCCAAATCTCAAGGTAACGTCAATGTGTTTGCTGCTTTTAACAGAAAGTTCACACACTGCTAAAAACTTGCTTATCTACAGCTGGCCTTGTGCAAGAGAACAGCCGACTGTTATTTGCATTCCTCTTCACTACCAATTCTGGATTTTCTGTTTTAACAGCATATTTAAAGTTGTGGTATTTGGATAGTTGCAATAGTTTAACCATATATGCATCTTGTACTGGTTGTAATTGAGTCTTCATCCTTGTTTGGCTCTGTTGAAGTAAATTATCACCACAGGGGATGACTGGATAGATTTGGTTTAGTTTGTAACTGTTTAAATTTCCATTTTATTTTAGTGATTCACAACATATCAGCACCAACATCTGTATAAACTGAAGTTCTACTTTATATTTGCTGCTCTAAGTAGAATAGCGCCAATATTAAAACAACTGATTTGCTGGTTTATTTCAACCCTTTTTCTTTGTGTTATTTTGAGAGGGTGTTGGTCATGGATGTTTTGTTTGGGCATGTGGCAGTGCAGAGTTGGAGGGATCCTAACTAAAGCAATGTCAGCTGTGTTTTTTTTTTTTTTTCTCAAAGGGTAGGGAAATGTGCTCTACATATAGTATTGGAAAATGTCAGTTGTTGGTCATAAAAACAATGTTAATATCTGATACTATAATTTGTCCAAGTTTTCATAATAGTTTTATTCTTTTATTTTTATTTAGTTTTTTTATGTCTGAATTCACTTTTGTTGTTACATTGACTAAGTTGAAAACTTCATCAGGCCATGACCTTTACTGATGTGTTTTAAAGATTTGGCACTGTTAATTTTAGAATATTTAAAAGGATTCTTTTAAAAATTGTGGATTTATTGTTTTAACAAAACAATATGATGAGAAAAGCTTAAAATGACCTGAGCTTTATTTTTATCCCTAAGCTTAAGCCTAAACTGCATCGAGACGAAGCATTAAGTCACTATATGCATTCTCAAAACTGAAAAAGATCTTTTATCGAATATTTGTTTGTCTTTATTCAACTGTATAAAACACTGACCTTCAGAGGGAAAATTTATGGAGATTCTCAACAGGAAGAGTTGCAAAATAAGGGATAGTAACAAGTGATTTCCCTAAACCTTTTTATAAATTAACTTAATAAATGAAGAGCTAAATTAACGCGCTGAAAGGAAACATTTAATTTCATTTTCAGTGATTACCCTGTCAGTCACTTGTGATAGGTAGGGCAAACCTTTTTTCAAAACAATTTAATCAAAACTGCTATTGAAGCCACCAATTGTAATTGTTCTGTAAATTACATTTTCCAAAATGTTAACCAGAAGTAAAGTAACTCTGTAGACATTAAATGTTGTGAAAACCTGTACAGTAAATCTGCAGTACTTTTTAACGCTGCACAGGAATGCTGGATGTTGGCACAACTTTTAAATAATATATTTTCCTTAACACCTGCTATGTGTCAGAGCTTTCCTTAACCGGTATCGCTAAACTAAAACTCACAAGAACTCTCTGACGGTTGAAAAGCATTTCGTAAGTCTAACCTTCCCATCTCTAATTTGAACTTTTGCCTGCTGACAGTTCCTAACATGGCGTGACCTTGGGAAGACTCCCAGCACTCTGATCAGTCTTGGGTATTCTACTCTTTACTGCAGCGTTGTAGATACCGTATTGTCCCAACAACCACTCTTCCCTGGGTCTCCTGCTGAGAATGAAAGTGACGCTGAACAAGTTTCTCTTCAAGCTCAAAACGAAGATGATTCAGAAGATAATTTTAGTGATGCAGACCCTGTCCATGATGATTTGTATTTGCGAAGACTGAAGCAGACTTTACATCAGACCTCACCCAATCCCTATTACGATCGCTTCTTGCCTCGATACTGGACACCTGAAGAGGAGATTCATGTCCATAGGATCCACCTGGGCTCACAGAAACGACCCTGGTATCGTAAAATGCTTGGCCTAAGGTATGTTTTTATTTTAAATTGATAGCTTGAGCTATATTTCAGTACTACTCAGGTTCTAGAACAGTATGGTTACTGTATTTTCTGACCTATAAGGCGCACCTTCAGTGAATGGCCTATTTTATTTTTTTTTCATATGTAAGGCGCACAGAATAGATGCTGCAGTTTGAGTTCCCAATTTGTTCCGTACTCTTTTATTACACATCCACATTGTAAAGAAGCATCCCCGAGTATTTTATATAGAAGACTGCTCCAGTTGTTTCACTCACGGTGTTGGTGTTGCGATATTGTGCCAAACTGCTTTCTGGGTAACAAAGACCAACCGACATTATCAAACTTTATTAATAAACCAGCGTTCAGACAACTATCCCATCATGCACCGCACACTTCTTCTTCTATGGGGGAAAATGAAGTCGGCAGCTGCTTACTGTAGTTGCTAGACCTCTTGTGGGTCAATATTGGTCCATATATAAGGCACACCAGATTATAAGGCGCACTGTCTGCTTTTGAGGAAGGTTTTTAGGTGCGCCTCATAGTGCGGAAAACACGGCACATCTTTCTCTTCAATTGTTAATATTGCAACAACGCGGTTGAGTGCATTTCATTGGGATTTCATACAACAGACAGCACAAAATTTAGAAGTGAAAATAAAATGTTTTTGGATGTTTTGAATCATCACAATCTGTGCTTGAGCTATTTTGCAAGGAGAGTTGTAAAATAATTAGCCCTACCAACTTGCTACTGTAATTGCAGTGATGGGAAGTTGCACGCCACATGTCTTACATCTTCTAAAATAAATTGTACTTTTCCATTTGTTTTACAATTATTACTTTGTGTTGATCTGGCATATAAAATCCCTTTAAAATGCAGTGTTTTTTGTATGACTGTCAAATGTATACCTTGCCAAAGGTATTACACTTGAATGGTTTTCCTTGATAATGACTTTGCATTAACAAGTATTACTGCCTTTTGTAGGGTTTTTGAATTAAATTAATCTGTTGTGGTTGCACGTGAAGCTGTATTTAACCTTTTCTTTTTCATGCTAATTTAATCCCTTTTGCTAAAGTGTTTGCTATACTTGCAGAGCAGTGCAGGTCATCACTAGTTTGGCAAGCAGAATGCAAGATTGTGGACATAAACAAACATGCTTTGTAAATTATATTTAATGTAAGCGGTTGTCATCTACTATTAATTGACTTTCACCCACCTTCTTTTGTGATTGTAGCAGGAAAGCTTTAGCTTTTGCTGAAGAGTTGGACAACACCTTCCAGCGCCTTGCACCTGATATGGTGGATGATGTCTCTGCCACTTCTGGAAAGCGTCTGAATGTCAATGACGACAAATTTTTTCAAAACTGAGTTTCGACTCAGATTCACACCCATCCCTAATTGCATGCTACATCGATCATCTGGGTTCAGCTTTGACATACTAACTTATTATTGTGGCCTCCCTTGTGTAGCACATTAAAGATTAGACTGTGATTGTGTTGTGCTGCATTTTGTGATATTCTGTGACTTTTGCACTCTATGTAACTAAGGATGTTTTACCAGCATGTTGATGATGCAGTCATTTCTTAATAACCGTTGAACATGAGTCATGCATTGGCTTTTCTGTTTAGCCATAACAGAAACATGTTAAAACTAACACCTTTATGTCAGCACTGTTCTCTGGTTTGCTGTTGTGTGGAAATAAAATGTGGGCTAAAAACCTCAGTCTAATATCTACAACAATATGTTAAAGTGGCTCTTTTTTTGGCTTTATTTCCATTCCAAATGTGGCGTGTACATTTACCCCTTAAGCCTCTTTTCGTAAGTTGTTTCACTTTTAAGATATTGGTTATAGTTTCCTCACATCTGGGTGCAAATTGGTCTTCACTAATCTTTTTTCTGGTTCTGTAGAGCATATCAAACCCAACTCAGACCTGAGACACCAGTTCAGGTCAACCCTGGCTGGATTTGGTGAGTTATAATTATGGTTGTGTTAATGCAACCATGCCCATTTTTCAGATTTAATGCTGCTTCGTCTGGATATGTTTTGCCTCTGTTGTGCCTTGCCAGCGGAATTTAGTTGCCAACTTTATTTGCCTCTTCATAAGATGAAGTGTTGGGTTTACATTCTTGTTGTTAATTTTCCAGACAAAGAATTGACAGCAGGATTTATGCCAGACTTCAGCATTGTTTGCAATCCATCTCTCCTTCTCCCATCAACTTGCGCTGCTGTTTTGATTACACCACCTGCTAAACACTGCTGTAACTTATTTAGATCTCGCATCTGACATTCTCTGTTGCCTACGGCCATGCCATAACTTGTTACTGTACAAGTTATGTCTGTTGTGTTACGCAGATGGCAGCATCTGTTAAGCACCTGCAGTATTTGACTGGCATCCCCTTCTTCTGCTTGCACTTTGCTACCACTTTGTGTGACGTTTGTATGCTCAAAATGTTTTTACAGCTGCAATATATGTGATCTGTTTTTTAAGAGCGGTTGTCAAATATGCTGCTTGTGCCCGTGCTTATTGTTCAAGAAAATTGCATTATTCTTGCTCTGCTGCATCATGTTGGTCACTTCTTATTCAGTAGCAAACTTGTTCATGTAATGCAGTGAACCAGAAATACAAAACAATGCAAACAGACTTTTTAGAAAATTAGATTTCATATACATTCTGAAACATTGTCTAAACATCTAAGTCTTTGTAAAATACTGAAAGTTGTCTCAAGTACAACAGTGAACATTTTCTGAAACCTTTCAGCTGTTCATGGCCAGCATGACAACCAATGTTTTTTGTCATCAATATTTCAGACTTTCTCTTTTTGTCTTTCTGAACCAGGAGCAAATCCCTCAGCAACATCCCTATGGTGTATCCTGCGCGTAAAGTTTCAAATGGAAATGCCATTTCTGATAAAGGCCAAGACACCAGCCTGCCAAGGGACTGGAATCTAGAAATTGAAAGAAAATATAGCGTAGGAGCCAGGGACAGCGAAGCTCAGTGGCAGGATGTAAGTCAAATTCTACAATTGATCATCAGGTCTTTAGTAGTCATTGAATGTATTTTACTATGTAGTTTTCTTTTCACATGCTGGATAAATGGAACTGTTGGATGTTTGAAAGGTTGCATGGAAGTAAGAATATGTTGGTTTCCCAACAAGACCTGTCTACTTATTCAGAAACTAGACTAACTTAAATGTGGCCTTGCCAAAGAAAAATGGTGTAATGAGGGTACTGAAATATTCATAAAATACTGGTCAACCACATTCAACCACAATGAAATTGTGGTTGAATGCATGCAGCCAATGTGGTGTTTTTGTTGCGTGTTTGGTTCAGGATTTGACAAGGTGGAAGAATCGACGCAAGAGCTCAAAGCCTGAACTGTACAGGAGGTCATTTGAAAGGGACCATGTCTTCAACAATTTGACCAATGGGACTGTAACCAATTCTGATGGTAAAGAAGCAACAGGAGGGCCAATTAAGAGGTATGCGAGTATATACAGTAAGAAATATTGTCGAAATGTCAGTTACATTGCAATGATATCGAGCTTTATATAAACTAGGTCATTTGAAAGGGATCACGTCTTCAACCATTTGACCAATGGGACTGTAACCAATTCTGATGGTAATGAAGCAACAGGAGGGCCAATAAAGAGGTATGTGAGTATATACAGTAAGAAATATTGTCGAAATGTCAAAGTTACATTGCAATGATATTGAGCTTTATATAAACTAAATGCAAATCCATGTTTTTGATCCCTTATTTTTATTCTACATTTTAATTCAGAGATCAGTCGCCATGGCGACACAGCTCCTCTCCCCGTCCTTACTCTGTTTCTACATCCAAACCTCTGAGCTCTGATCTTAGACTACATACTAAAGTTATTTTGACCCGCAGCTACTCTACTGAAGCACCTTTCAGCTCTCAAAGCCATTCTTGGGTGAGATTAGAGAGCTTCTATTTTTATCTTTGATCTTAAAATCTATTACAACCTATTTCAACATGTCTATGCAGGAGTCTCAACTTGGAGGCAAGCCTGAATCTGGAGGGTCCATCAGAAAAGAGGAAACTTACTTTGCCTCTTTGGCTGCAGATGGAAGAGACAGAGTTACCACCCCTTCTCCATACCAAACTTTCACCACTCAATCCCAAGTAAAATCCCTCGGCAACCAGTTTACCTTTCCTTCCACATCTGAGCAAACACAACCAGAGTGTGTTTTGCCAAACCAGAACGCCTCTTCTGTGAAACTCGCAGAACCAGGACTATTTGATAGTAAAGAATCCACTAGTAGCTACTTCCCTGCTTTGTACAAACATTCCTTCAGCACCGAACCAAAAGGGAGAATTTGTTCTCCAAATGTAGCTGGTCAATCAGAAGTCACTGATCCAGAGGATCTGACTAATCAGATCAAGAAATCTCAAGAAACTCCCAAAATCATTGATTCAGCTGAGGGTGGAGGAGCCTGTCAGCAGGAGTCTGCAGGGGTCTCAAAGTATTTGTCCCGAAGTACATCGTGGTCCAGTTCTGCCAGCCTTCCTCGTGGGTACCGTCGGTCTGAGGGTTCCACTCGTCTCTCTTCTGCAATCACAGCCAGACCTTTTGGGGCAAAGTCATCCAGACACTCACTACCAAAGCAATACAATGTGAGTTCATAATTCCAACAAACCCTGAAAAATTAAGAAAAGGTTTTTTATATGGATTTACAGTATTGGCTTTGCATAATGCTAGTGAATGTGCTCTTTATTGAATAAATTCACCAATAAACCGAAGATTACAATAATTACAATTACAATGAAATGATTAAAAGTGATTTTGTTATTAGTTTCTATACCACAGGAAAACCTTTTAATTTCCCTCTTAAATGGTCCGTTCCAGATACACTAGGAAATTCACTAGTGTGTTGAGGAGTAGAGCAGACTAGGCTCATCTTCATTCTGGGCAATTCAATGCAGAGAAGATGACAAGATAAACTTGCACAATTAATAGCAATCTTATATCGCCACTCTTTATGGACAATGTGCCACCTGTCATGATGCCAATACCTGTGTCAATACACAGTAGGATTTATTGCACACCATTTCCACACTTTGGGAAGGAAGAAATTGAATAATCCACCTGCAGTCCTGACTTAAATTCCACTAAACATTTGTGGGATCTGCCTGGATAAGCTGTTGTTTGATGAACATATCCACACTGGCTGACAGTCGATAAATGCTGACTGAAGAATTGGATGCCATCCCACTAAAGTGTGTGGTGAAGCTGGTGACCAGCTTGAGGTGCCAGGCTGTTGTTGTGTTCGATTCTTCAACCCACTACTTGACGCCCCAGCTTATTGCTTAAATAGCTATATTTCCATAGCTTGGTTTCTTAAACTTCAGTCATCTAAGAACATCAAACAAGTCAACTATAGCAGAATAACATGCTTGGCATCGGCAAAGAAAATGTATTTTGTCAACCAGTTAATTTATTGCATGAAGTAAATATAACCTGGAATATGCTTTTTTTTCTTGAAATCATTCAAATGATTGAAATTTGGTTTCATAAGAGCAGTTTACACCAATGTACCATGCTGTAGCTCATGGTACCTTAGTAGTATTCATTGCCCTTCTTAAATTATCTTTGGTCCTGTTTTCAATTACTTTTATATAGCCACTTTTCTTATATATATATATATATTCAAACCTAGTTTGACGTAGTCTGATATGTACCTGATCCTCTGTGATCATGTTTTTTTGTCTCTAGGCTGACAGTCAGAGTCTGATGTCAAACACTGAGGATTCACATTCCTCATTCAACAGACCATCTCCTAAAAGACCGACTGCGGCAGCTCACCTGAGGGGTCAGTACCAGGCCTCAATTAGGCAGAAGAAGGCCAACCAGGGGAGGCAGACTGCTACAGTACAGAAAGAGGAAATGAACAGTCGGCCCTCCACCCACATACAACCTCAATCTCCTGCGAAACAACAACCTTGCCACAACAAAAGCTTGTTTCTTCCATATAATGCTGACCTCTCAAAGGTAAGTTGTATTATTTTAGTACAAACCCAATTGTACTTCAGCATACAATCAACACTGAAAATATAAAATGAGCAAGTCAAGGCTTAGTAATGTTGAATTAATGTCCATTGAGTCGACTTTAAATTATCTTTGTACAAGTTGGAGAAACAATAATTCGGTGCAACTTTAACATACAGTGATCCCTCGTTTTCCGTAGGGGTTGCGTTCCGAAAATAGCCCACGATGAATCCGCAAAGTGGTTATCTTTAGTTTTTACAATTATTATACAGCATAATTAAATACTCTACATTGAAACCAAAGAACAAAGCCTGTTTTCAGATCAGTAGATGTGCATGTGCATCAATCGGGCCTTAATGTGATCTGTAATCATGTCATTAAAGCGTCTCGTCCAAGCTGCCCCGCGAGATTCACAGCTGTTTCTACGGCAGACCGATGGCTCTCGTCAATCGAGCCTCTGGTCGGGTTTTGTCCCGATTCTGGCCAGTTTTCCCAGCAGGCATTCAAAGTTTTCAGCTTTCATCTCCTGAATGGCCAAACTATATTATTATTTAAATATCGTAACGTTATTGGCACACAGATGGAGAAGGAGCTCGTAGACTGTTTAGCCAATCAGGATGCAGAACACAATGCACTGTGAAAAAAACTGAGCAAAAAAAATCTGCAAAGCAGCGAGACCGTGAAAGGTGAACCGTGATATAGTGAGGGATAACTGTAATTACATAATTCACTGTGAAGTACTGTCTGGGGAAAAAAGGCACTAAAATGAAATGGTAACAAATGAACATGGCAAAAATGTTTTAGCAAGTATAAATGCATCACAGCCAAATAAAATTTTGCAGCTCATTGAAGCATGATGTATCAAATATGCAACCTACCAAAATATTTTTTTGAAGGAAGCTTGTGAGGTTGTGATATTGAGGTTTGCATGTTTGAGGTACACATTTATTCAATTAGTAATCAAGTCAAATTAGATAATTTAGATGTTTAAAAAACAACATCTTTTTTACTTTGGAGTTCAGAACATTTTTTTGTTTTTGTAGTTTTGGGATTTTTATAGAAAGGCTTCTGTAATTTGCCATGCAACCGCAATTCATTTATATTCATAATGGACTTCTCGTGTAATTACTGGTCTTAATGTTGACACTGAAATACATACTATTATATTAATTGCATATATGCAGTGCTAGTAGTCTGCACTTGGCGATAGAACTATAGCTCCATTAGAAAAAAAAGTGATTTTTTTTTTTTTTTTTTTTTGCTGTAAAGTATCCTAAAATGAATATGATCAATTAGTTAACATAATTTAATGCCTTCAAACCTTGGACAAAAGTTCAATTGAGCATAATGAAGTTAAATTGCATTTAAATCTGTAGAGCTTAAAGGCAGAGTTAATGTCATTTTAAATTTAGACAGCTAGTGCACTCCATAAACAGCATCTCTGCCGGTGTGTTTTGCAGGGAAATGCTGTTAAACACTGAAAGCTACACAGCAGTTCTTTTAATTCTTGCTGTGCCTTCCTGACTGTTATAGTTTAATGGCACCTAAATGGATAATTATGTCCACAAAGTGTTTATCTCAAGGCTCCTTACCTTTTTTTTTTAATAAACACATTTTAGCATTTTAAGACATTATCTGAGATTTACTTCACCTCCTGTAGGCTCATTTAGATTTTAACATCACATCAGTGCAGATGCTCAATAAGGTCAAGAGGAATTGTGTAGCTAAAATGTCAGAGGCAGAAATGCTTCTCATCTGTTTCTTTACCGCATTATTTGTGTTTAACGTTTTTTCCACCAAAGGATGCTGCTCAGTACTCTTATCCACCCTGGATGAGTTTGTGCATTGAGCCTTAAAAAAATATATCGGTATAATATTTAATCCAGTGTTCTTTGCATATTTGTAAGGCCTATAGAGAGGTTTGGGTGTCCAGTGAATTACAATTTATAATTAATAGAGATGTGCCGATCAGGTTTTTTCCTGCCAAATACAGGTTCCATAAACAATTGAGAGTTACTGAATGAAAACTTCCTGTTAGCATGGTGGCTAGCTGATTACTGCTAGTTCTGATTGGCTGTTTCTGACTGAGCGGAGTAATTATGCAGAACAGGGAGGAGATCAATTATTTTTTTCAGAGATTATCTGTCTCATGTAAGGACAGAGAAAGTTTTAATATGTATGTAAAATCTATTTTTTTAACGTTAGATGCTGCAGCTTTAAGCAGAGGTCCGGTGTGAGAGTCACTACCAGGTGGAGCAGGTGACTCCGTCTGTCAAATATTACTACCTGTAGCAGCGGTTCAACAGCAAGAGCAGAACCAGTGTCTTGCATCACAGCTCAAAGACTTAAATAATTTTACAGGTTATTTGTTTAGTTTTCTGACCGTCATGCTAATCTGGGTGAGTGTTTGTAGCTGTGCTGCTTTACCTGCTATCTGATCCTCCATACGTCTTTTTTTTTTTACTGCAGTGAGCCTCAATGTAGCCAAACTCCGTCATTGTTTTTAGGCCATATTAGATTCGTCATGTTGATGCATTTTGACGTACTTCAATTTTCTGCCATAACACGCAAACGTAATCCCCGCAATCTGAGCAAAGATTACATTAAAAACACAACATTCAGTCTGTTAGGATATCAGGTTTCCAGGCTTGGTATTTATTTCTCGATTATTAATAAGCCTCTCATGAACACAGCGATGGTTGAGTAGCTGATTTAAACTCCTGCTCTGCTCGTCAGTCGGTCTTTGAGTCGACTTTTTTGTTAATGGAACTGAAACGCACTGAATTGCGCAGCACCTTGTTGAAACAATAATTATAGAGATTATTAATTTTAACGTGTTTTGTTTACTTTTTATAATTATTCTCTTTTAATGAAGCTACAAACGTTTAGGATCTTGGTGAATATTTTTGATATGCCTATCAGAAGACGACGTGCTGGTCATCGTACTGGCAGCGTTCAGTTTGTCACCTGCTGAGATCGACTCAAAACCTTTCCGCAATCGACTGACTTATTGAGCTCCCCTGCTCTAGACCCTTGAAAGAAGGGATTCATCATTAACAAGTTGTGCTTGAGTTGAGTTTTTGTAGTAGCAGTATATTAAACCACATTATCTTAAATAAAGACTAATTAGGTTGTTAAATTTGTTAAGATCAATTTCTTAAAACAGTGTTATTGGTTGGCTTGACTTTAATCTTATCAGAGATTAGTTCTGTGCATATATGCATATAATATATTCATTATTAGAGTAAATGTTGGCTTAACAAATATTTCTTTGTAATGCAGTTTTGACATAAATCAAATTTATAGACAAGATGATGAAGTACAGAAAAAAACTCACCAAAAACAAATTCGGTGTTCAGGGTATCCATTACTACACTTGCGTAGTAGGTTTCTTATTTCTACCTGGAAGCACAGGACACTGGATCATAGGGTGTCACCTTCACCTACGTACATGTGTGTGTGTGTTTGTAGGTTGATCACAGTGACATGAGGGTGAGCTTGACTCTTAAACCGAACAGTGTACCAGACTTTGGCTTCCAAACTCACTGGGACTCAACAGGAGTAAAAATAAAATTTATTCAACCAGGTAAGGCATTTTTAAATCTATTGTGTTTAATGTAATACATTACAGCTGGAGTCAAATGATTTTCTGATTAGATTTTGAGTTTGGGGAATAACAGATTCTACATTGAACTTAGCTAATTCATTATTTCCTTCTCAGCTTGATTGCACAATAGTTTTATGGGTTTTTTGTTTAAACCAAGCTGAACTGCTTTAGTCAGATCGCAGTATTGAGAAAATGTTTTCAACGTGTTGGGAAATATGTGGGTCAATTTGGGACAAAATGTAATATAGCTGAAAGGATAGTTTTCAGTATTTAATTTCCAAAATGTTAAAAATGGCAGATTCTGATATTCGGTGTGTTCCAATTCTCCCCTCAGCAGATGTACTGCTATTTGGCAATTTTTTCTGTGAAGAAGCTTCAAAATGTATATCCTGATTTTAAAACTCCTTCATGAATAATTAAGATGCAACGCAGGTGTCACTTACTTGTTACTTTGTAGTTTGGCTTTCCTGCCTACTTGTCAAGTTAAAGGAGTAGAGGAAGCTGGTTTAGCTTCCTTTCCCCTTTATAGGAAAAGGAATGTAATACCAATTTACTAAATGGGTATTCCAAAGTTATGTATTTAGTTCCCTTTCCCTAATTTTCCTGATGTCATTCATCCTGCAGGCAGTCCAGCGGAGCACTGCCAGCTGTGTGTGGACGATGAGGTTGTGGCAGTCGATGGTGTTGGAGTTGCATACATGACCTACAGTCAATGGAAGGATAAAATGGCGTCCTCCCTGCAAACCGGCAGTCTAACCATGGACATTCGCCGTAATGGTATCAAGGGTAAAATATACCAGCAGTAGTAATTCATATTTTGATTCATACAAGAAATTGGGATTTCTGTATTGCTAAGTTTCCAAGAGATTTGTGCTTATGGCTGCTTGTTTGTTTTTTTATTTTATTTTTATTTTTTTCAGATTGGAGCATGAATAAAGGAGGTGATCCCAACCGGCCAGGACAGAGCATGTTGACCCTCAACCTGACTTCTGCAGCACCTGTTTTAATAGGTCGCTCCGATCACCATGCCAACAATGCAGCCTCTACAGAAATGACAGACACACAAGAATCCCAATTTAATGGGCAGACACACAATGTGAGTCTATTGTAAATATCTCTCACAATTTAGTCTCTAAACCTTGCTGTTATTTCACTTGCTGTAACAGGTTTTTTTCATCCCTCCAGGAAACCCAGGAGAAGGCCATCGGTGCGCTGTTCTCTGGCAATGCCACTAATGTCAGACGTAAAGGTAGATTTTCTACACAAGCCACTTTAAAAGCAGACAGATTGTTCCCTATATAATTCACTCTTTCTTTTCCATGTAGAAAACAATAGTATAACTACAGAAAATCAGAAAGAGGACAGAATTTTTCACACAGAAAGGTAACGCTAAAAATGCTAAAGGATACCTGTATCGCAGCCTTGAAGGCCTTTGCTTTGCTCGTTTAGCTTTTAAACTTTCTGCACAAGAAATGCACTTAGCTGTTCTTTGTGTACATTAATGGCTACATGGACTAACATGTCAGGAATAAAGGTAGACTTACAAAATCTTCTTTCAAATCTTTGAGTCGTTGCAAAAAAAAATTAAGTTTGGATTTGAAGAACTTTAATATATTTGCATATAAAAAAAGTTCATGCAAATTAAAGCAAAATTGTTCTGGTCTTTGCACTTGATGCAACCAAATGATCACCAGTCTGGTACCACTGGTCCTGTCCTTTTTACATAAAATAACCTGCTAATGAGTCTTGCAGGATATTTTGACCCGTAGTTGCTGTAGTGAGCATTCTGTAAAGCTAACTGCTTTATTTCACTGTTTTATATTAAATGAGAAAAGGTGCCATGTTTTTATGGCCAGATTCTGGTTACATAAACTGACCATGTGGCCGTCTTACGTGGTCGTTGCTTTACCTGACATTTCTTCTGCAATGGCTTCTCTCCCCAGGCTTTGCAGGAATCAGCTCATCAGTTTACTTGTGTGGTAAATGTTTGCTCTGTGTGGAGTTCATGTTTATTTTGAGCAGCTTGCTGGATGCTAAAGTCTGCAAAGCCACCATTTGTTGAGCATCAGCAAGTAAACCAAGTGGTTTGGAATTTGTCAGAATGACAGATGAATGCCTTTTATTTTTTGTCGTTTTTGTTCTGTGCTTGAACAGTTTCTATTTGAGTGTTTTCACTGTGCCATGCTAGGCTGGGGAAACATCAGTGTGCTGATTTAAATGCAGCCTTGCATTCATGATTCGGGTCCAGTTAACTTGGAACAAGTTATTTCATACATTTCTCCTGGTAAAGATGTACATGAAGAAAAAAAATCTTCCATTTACTTTAGAGTCCATGTTTGTGTTTTGGCCACCAGAAGTCACTGCAGCACAAAGCAAAACTGTCCTGTTTTCATTTTGAATGTGTGCCTTAGATGCAGCCTAAGGGAGTAACAAAGGGAATGTATGCAGTGTAAAATATAAATTCAGCAGCCTTAATGTATCCCCAGTCTTCGCGTGGTGTCTGTTCAATCTGCTGAATATAATGCTGCATTTGCTTTTTACCATCTGAAAGAAATGTGTGGTGTTTCTGCTGATCTCTGATACTCTCACACAGGAGGCTCAGAATCGGCCATATCTGATGTAAGTTACTGAACTTCATCAAGCTGTTATTTTTATTTATTATTGGGATGGCCAGATTTGACTTGGTTTGTGTAAACTTCCAGGTGATTAGAAAATAAATACATTTGTTCAATTCCAGATTCAGGTGCCCTCCCTTAACCCGTCCTCCTCCAGCTGGTCTTGGGACCGAGAGGAGGATCGTAGGCGTCAGGAGAAGTGGCAGGAAGAGCAAGAACGCCTCCTACAGGTAAATGCTGGTATGCAGTCAAGATGATCCAGTCGCCATCACTCACTGACATGTGATGGTGGTGAAGAAAAACTGCATGTGCTTTTTATCCTTTAGGAACAATACCAGCGAGATCAAGAGAGGCTGGAGGCAGAGTGGCAAAGGGCACAACAGGCTGCAATGGAAGGGGGGATGCTGAAGGTATTGTCTTGATGTGATGTAATTTGTGTTCTTATAAAAATCAAAGTTGTATACCATCACTCTGAGTTAAGAGGGGTGTTTTTTTGGTTTTGCGAGATCCAGCATGTAATGTGTTTATGGACTGAAAGGAAACAAAATATTAAACTTGGTCTCATCTGAAATTAAGATTTTTTTTCCCCCACAATCGAATGGAGTAGTAAGTGGAATTTAGACCCAACCTTCCTGGCATGCTTGTATATTAGCTTATTTAAATACATTTCCCCTCCTTCCAATATTATAAGTTGGCATATGCTGGTGTGAGATTCTTGTATCAATAGGTGTTACTCCTCTGGTATCCAATCTGATCATCTCTGATTTTGTTCAGAAAAACTTGGGTCTTTAGTTTTTCGATCGTTTCCTCCCAAAAGCTGGAATGGAGGTGTGGGGTAGAGTTTTACCACCTTATGCTGTTATCACTGAACAAAAAAAAATATCTGAAACAGAAGTCTTATTTTAAACCAATGAACAGATGTTACTTAGTTTGTGGCTTTTGAGATCATAATTTTCAAGCAACACAAAGGTTTTACAACCAAACACAATGCAAAGAATCAAATTTTGTTGATGCACTTCATCTGCAAGATATAATTTCATGTTTATAGGAGAACACAGGTGAGCAGGCGAGTGGCCGCGAGAAGTTTGTCAGTTCACAGCTTTGTATGAATGGACTGACGAAGAAAACGAAAGATGAGAAGCTAAACCTCAACAGAGATCGAAAAGATGCAGAACTAAAGCGTCCCAATGATGCACACAGAGTGCAGAATACTGAAAAAGATTGGTAAACCAGCTTTCTTTCTTGTGTGCTCAAGAGTTTATGAAGTACACACATTGCATGATCTAAGATTTTTTATTTTTTCCCCTGTTTACTGCTGGGTCATCTTGTGCTTTGGCTGGGCCTTTTTTGCTCGTAATGCTGAACATCAGGGCTGAGGGCTCCCATGGTTTTGCTCAGCTGTCCCATGCGCACAGGTCTGAACAAGCTTAGCTCTGTTTCTACTGATTATTGTACTCTGGCTTCATCTATTTGCTTTAATTTATGTAACTTTAATTACTTTTGTCGCAGGTCTTTTCCTTTAAGCTGTAATAAAGAATTGGCTTGGCTTAACTTGATTGTATAATCTTTTAAGATCAAGTACAATGGAAAACCTAGCAAACTTCAAACTTCTTTTTTTCATTTTTCTAACAGGGCAATGTCCATGTCAACTCCATCTCTATCTGGACCATACAAACAAACACGAGGTTAGTTTACGCTACTCAATTATTTTCTACTTCTAATGCACTGGGCTAACTCCAAAATTTGGATAGGTTTAGTCGATCCAAGGAAGGGAAGAGCACTGACTATGTCAAAGGCTGAGAGAGAGAGGCTGCAGATTTTGGAGGAGATGAAGAAAAGGACTCATCTTCTGACTGACAATAGCTGGATACGTCAGCGCAGCGGCAGTTTTCACAAGGAGCCAATCGAGGTTGGCACATTCATAAAGAGGTAACTCAAAAATAGGCCATAAACTCATATTACATATTGACTGTCTTATTAAATGTTTTTTTGTTTTTACAACCTGCCACAGATATGAGTCTCTGGACAACCTGGATATTTTGCATCAGGCCCCAGATTCTGCTGCAACATTTACTTACCCTCGCCCCAATTCAGCTGCTGCAGTTTACGATTATCAGAGTAGGAATGCCTCCACACGCTACAGCACTGGATCAATATCATTTGAGAGAAATGCAAACACGGAGTCCCCTCATCATGCCAGGTACACAATTCATGTAGATGTATTTTCTTGTGTGCAAGAGTTTTTCTCAACCTTCTTCCCACATGGTGGCCTTACACTGTTAACATGTGGCGCCCCAGGATGATCAGTGGCAGGAGGACTTGCTGTATGTGTGAGCGTGCCCTGGGTAATGGGGCAGCCATGGTCATAGATGCCCTTAGTCTCTGTTTCCACCTGACCTGTTTCCAGGTGAGAGGACATGAGCTGGTTAGGGTGTGGTCATAAAGCCCTTGTTCGCTTTAAATAATTGTCACCAGAAACACTTCTGCTTTCTTTTCGGTGCTTGCATTGGGAAGGGTTTTGTTTTTTTTCTTTCCAATGAGGTCAGAAGAAATCCTGTTTAGTCTGTTTTAATCATGCTTTGCCTGCATGAAGATTTCTGAGGTTTGATCTTTAAAGCATCTGGATTGGTGTCTGCTCTCCCAGAAGTAGTGACATGTGCTCTTCCTGCTCCAGTTTCTATTTTAAGCACATTTATTAGCTGATTGGGTGACAACACTACTCTGTCATAATTCGCTCTTAGGTGCCAATTGCTGACGTTCTCACTGGCATGGGGTTTTGTTGACAGTGGTTCATTAGCCAGTAGATGTAAAATAACTTCACTTTCTGCTGTTGAGAGTTCCCAGACAAACATACATCTGAGGTTCATACAGAAACAACAATCTGCTTTGTGCTAAGGTGGTGGACAGTTTGAAGTGAATTTGAGGCATTACAGATCAGCTGGATTCTTAAATCGACTCTGATCCGTTTCCCACTTCTCCATCCGCTCAGTGTGTGGGCTGCCACCGACACATCGGAGGAAGAGAAACTGGAGTCCAGGTTCGCATTCGAAACAGGAAGCCCTACTGTGACTACTGCTATTTCCAACTGAAGTGTGAGTATTGGACTTTGTGAGACTGATTGACCCTGACTGATTCACCCAAGATGGGGAAAATAAAATACCTCTCAGCTTGTATACAGATGTGCAACAGGAGTTCATAAATATTTGGTCTTTGAATGTTTATGAAAAAAAATAATCCTGTAGAGCAGCATCATTTTGAAATTGAAAACTAATTTTCTGCTTTCTATTTTAGACACTGCCTTCCACATGTGACCAACACACTGTGCCCCAGATACAAGAATAAACTGTGGAAAATAGTGAAACTATAACAAATGTACTTTTTTTGTTATCATTTATGCAATTAACTGAGATTTATTAGTTTTTGGGACAAACAACCAAATTAGATTCCTGCTAGCTGATTTTTATCTTATAGATGCCATTTGGCTCCACTGTATTTCTGCTGACTTAATTATAAAATATTTAGATTTAATATATAAATGAAATAATTGACTTGCGACTGTCTAATTACTTGATCTTGTGATGTCTGTTTATCATATCTGTGTGCTGTGTCTACCGTTTTCCAGACAGTGCTGCAAATATCAGATATTTAAGAGGCTGTCAAATGTGGCACATTTTAACAATGTACTGAAACACTGTCTGTTAACATGTAAGGCCACATGGTGCATGGCGGGGTATGTGTTGTCTTGATTAAAATGTGAATAAAAGTACACTAAACATAATCCATCTGGCTTTTTCATGTCGTCTTATATCCACATGGTGGCACTGTTGGTCTTGTAAGTAATGAGTCAGATTGTTAGTAGAAATGTCAATTTCTTTTGAATATATGCAAAATTATTTTATCACTGGTTAAGAAGTGGAAGACTTTGAAATGTGTTCCTTTTGTAGTGTTTACTAAACCCGTTCATGGTTTGTGTTAACGAGTGCATCTGTGCACAGTGGGATTTATTACTTGTCACCAAACAGTGAAACGTTAGAAAAGGAAACTAGACCAAAATAAGGAAATGTTCAGTTATTTAAATTTCTAAAGACGTCTGACTGATCTGACAGAGGGAAGAAGTGTCCCCATTTTGTTTTTCTTCCACTTTGTTGTATATGCAACAATACTGTGTAATGAATCAACATTTCTAAGAACTATTACAAGATTAGTTTCTGCTTATTTACCTTGATGTGTGTGAGTAAGAACTTCAACTGAATCAGTAAATGGCACAGATAAACATTGAGTCAATAACTTGGTCTGCTAAATTCCACTAAAAAATATTTTCTAATCATGATTGCTTCTGGGAAATTGGAAGATAATTGCCAACAGCATTATAAAGCAAAACGTTTAGAAATGACTATGAATCAGTGTTTTAGTGTTTAGGGAGGAAGAGCAGTAATCTACCATTTGAGTTGCTCCAGCTTCCCCCCACTACATGTTGAAGTGTCCCTGGACCATACGTTGCCCCTGACCCAGAATTTATGTGCTTGGTCTGTAGTGTAAAAACTCCTTTGTGTTTATGGCTGGAAAAGCTGGAAAACCACTGACAGGACTTTACAATTAATTCTTAAATATTGTCCAAATCCTTAATAAGCCAATGAAATATGCAGGACACTCTGTACTGGAAGTTCACAAAGGAGGCTTTTACGACAGTATTTTTGTCTCGATGAGGAAGTTGTTCATGCAAATGTGCACATCTGTGGTAAATTACACAAAACTTCCCAACTCGCCTCACCCGGCTGGCTTTGCTTTCACTCTGCCACAATTTGACATCTAGACAGAGGAGGAAAAAAGCAAGAATAATATTTTTACCAAGGTGAAATCTAGGTCATAGACAAGAGACTGTTTTAACTGTGCAACTTCCATCGCCCCTTGCCCAATCGTTATTTTACAGTTCAGCGTGACCCTGGTCTTTTGTAAGAGAGTTCACTTCCCCAAAGGCACAGTGGAAACATTTTTCAATTCGTGACATCCTCCATTTGTTCGGTAGGACAGATCCAGCATGACCTATTTAAATACCACAAGTGAAATAAGGTGGAAACGGCAGAAGGGCAAACAAAATTGGCGGGTCCCACAGGCTAAAAGCCACTTGTTTAAATTTAACTTGAGCTGAAAGAAACTGATCGATAGTGTGGGACACCGTTTACAGAGCCGCAGTATCGAGCATTCCTCACAGTGTAACGGCTGGTCTTCCTCACTCAAACTAAATATCAAATTAAACATTACATTTTCCATTGACTTGTCAGATGTTCATTTACCCTTTTAGTTCACAAGAATAGAAATATCTGTACTGCTTGGGGAAAACAAAATTATCCTGAAACGCTCAGTTAAAGGCTGACAACCGCATGCAACATCAGCTCTGTTTCTGTGGAGGAAACTCCAAAGCAGTAGCCTGCCAGTAGTGTTTTTGAATCTTTCAAGTGGTTTGAAGTAGTTAAGGGATATATATGGAAGTATGTGTTTTCTAAGGGTTTCTCCTGCTGAGTGGAAAATCTTGACCTTGGTCTTCACTGAAGAATCAGAAAAATGTTTAAAACTCATTACTTCCTTTGGGTATAAGACAGTCCAACTTGGTTATTTTACACAAGAGACCCTTAGTTGAGAGGCCCTGAAGTTGTTTACTAGATGAAAAATGTTTGTTTTTTATGTAAAAAGTCTGTCCTTAACTCTCCTTTGAGAACTTCTTTGTGTGACTGGCCACAAGCAATGCAGACTTCTGTCAAACCTCTTATCCTTGTCTGTGAAGAAACCTCATTTTGGGTTGATCATATCATGAGCAGCTCTGCAGTACATCTTAGTCTGAAGCATCTTCTTTTTTACTTTCTCATAATTCACACAAAGATTTCCTAAGAGGTTTTAGAACCAGACTTTGATCATGTATGCATGGCCTGCAGAATGAAAGGGAAAGCAGTTTGATATAAAAATGCTACTAACGTGGCTTTTTTGTCCTTGCTCTGCTTATGAAATAAGTGACGACATCAGGAAATGGTTTAAAACCACGAATGTGGTTGAAACCTTGCCTATCATTCGTCTCTTGATTCATGAACCAACATGTGGCTGTCCCAGGAAGAAGAAATGGGCGGGGCTTTGCCTTGCAGCTATCTGTTTCGTGCAAGGGAAACCTCACTAACATTATCCAGAGACTACACTCCTAGCTCCAAAAAAAAGGGCTAATGTGGAATGTGTTATGATTCCTCACTTGAGTTGTGATCTTAACTGAATATAAAGTTTAGTGTCTATTTCCAGGTTATAGAAGTGGAATACTTTTCAAAACCCTCAGTTGGCTCACTGAGGCTGTACTGTGGCCAGGCCTCCATGGTTTATGTCCTTTAAATGTGCTTAGCTGATCGGTGCCTTGTTTTGTGTGTTGACTCGAATCATTTGATGTCTTTCCAAAAGTAGAAATCCATCCAGTATCGTGATGTTTTTATGGAGAAGCAGCTGTTGAGCCAGACAAAGTAACTACTGTTTATCTACACAGCCTCTGACAGTTATCTGCGCCTCTGAATTGAATGTTTCTAACTTATGTCTTGGTTCTTAAACATAATAAAATACCCTTCAGACATTTTGGAATACCTCTAACATTTTGTAAAACAAAAATGGCAACAGCTTTTCATAAATATGTATTGGCACCAAAGTGCTGCTTTCTCTCAGATTCCTTCTGTTACAATAAACTGAACAATTTGTAGTATCTGATAATTGCATCATTAATTATATTTGAGTGGAATGCTATCAAATTCAACCTTGCCTAAAGTAAAAAAAAAAAAAAAAATTCTTGTGCCACTCTTGGCAGCAACAGCATTTTTATTTGCATTTGTCTGTATAGACTGTGCCTCTCCTCGACCATTTGTTTTGTTTTTAGGCCATTCAGATGTGGTTTTTGTGTTGTGCTGTAAATCATTGTCATGCTACAGAATCCCTAACTGCAAGTAAATTCGATTTGGATGTCGTTCTATGTTCTTCAGTGACATCTTTGAGACAGCAGTATATTTTATTGGGTCATTCATGGGATAGTTTGTCACAATGCCATGTTTTCTTTTGTTGTTATTCCCCCGGGGGCCCGCCCCCCCCCCCCCGCCGCGGGCCGGCGGCGGGGGGGGGGGGCGGGGGGGGGGGGGGCGGGGGGGGCGGCGCGGCGGGGGGGGGGT
>CAEGAF010007616.1:0-7500 GCA_903067075.1 Micropoecilia bifurca
TATATATATATATATATACATATCTTTATTTTCACTAGTTTCAAGTTCTGCTTAAAAAATGTCCTACAATCTGAAATGATACTGACCAGATCAGTCATACACTGTAATGACATTAACTCAAGCAGGAAGGTTTGAGCTTTTCATGTTGATGTCAAAAGGATTCTTAGCTGCAGATGAATCCTTTGCAAAAAATGATCAAATCTTCACTAAAAGATGCTCTCGTTTTGTTTTAAGCTATAAAAAATATTTATCTTCTCATTTGAAAAAACAATGGAAATGTTTCTTTATTTGCATCTTAACATAATAGAATAGAAGAATGTGAATATGAACTCTGACTCCTGCTTCTTATTGTGCTCCGTTAATGAGACGCTGAGTGAGTTACACAGCGTCTCACTGCCGTGTTCAGTGCAGTTTTAACCAGTTCAAATTATTTTAATGGAGAGGAAACCAAATGTAATCCACACTAATTAAAGGCTGTGAAAAAGTAATTTTTAACACATTAACAGTCGCAGCTAAAATCCATCAGGCTTCTTTAAAACTGAGAGATTATTGGACGGACAGACTGAATGAATCAAGTTCCAGATTCCATGAACAGGTTGTCTCACCTGGAGCACATATCCTCTGATGTAGTCCTGCAGTGTCCAGTCCAATGCGTTGAGGATCTGGATGACCTCCTCCTGTTTGAGGACAGAGAAAAGGCGGTCCAGGAGGATTTTGAGCCGGATCGGGATGGCTTGGGTGCCATACAGCATCAAGCTGCAGATATCAAACACTACGTTGGAATGCACAATCTCCACCTGGCTGCTCTGGAACATATGGTGCACCTTCAGCTTGCTCAAGGCTGGAAAAAATGGACCAGATTTTATTAGATTCGACTGGATGAAATAGTTCTGCGATAAATACTGTCATCAAATAAAAGTAAAGAGACAGAGTAAAGAGACAGAGAGTACAGAGAGTACATTTTGAGTCTAGAGGTTGGAAATCAGTTCATACCAAAACATAAACTGTCAAAGAAAAAATAAATTAACTGAATTAGAGGGAGGGACTAAAGGTAAACATTAAATTTCTACTTTGCTACTGAATAACTAAGGATGTTTTTTGCATTATTTCCGAACCCCAGTGAAAAACAAACATTGCTAACATGATTATGTTAAAGAAATGATAATACACTTTGTTAACATGAAAAACTGCATGTTTAAAAGCTGCAGTTTTTAAATTTAGTGATTTGCATCTCTGTATAAATGAATAAAACTTCAACATCCTCTACTGTACTGTGTCAAACAAGACGGAACTGGAACTGATTTTCATTTTTTTTAGTAATGATTTTTTCTGCGATTACATTAACAAAAACACACAATTTTATTCTAAAACTGTGATTTTTTTTTTTACAGTAATATATATTTGATAAAGTATGTAGAAATCATATGGACAAAAAGCAAAAAGAAAACAGAAATTGCTCTGGACCAAACCAAGTGGGTAACACTTTATTTGAAGGAGTGTGAAAAAGACTCTCGTGACACACATTATTCAAAATGTCTTTGTTATGACAACTTGACATTTATCAATAAATCATTACTGTTTAAACTTTACCTCTAATAACAAAGTTACCTAATTTTTTAAAGTGCAATCAGTAATACTTTTATAACAAATGTATATGATATCTTGGTTAATGTCAAATTGTCATAACAAAGACATTTTGAATAATGTCAACTTTGTATTAAAAGTGTCATAATTTACCGAATGATACTTTATGACAACAGTCATAAATATTCATGGAGGTTTATTCATGTTCATGACAGGAGTTATGTCATGTTTATGACAGTCTTATTCATCCCCCTTCAAATAAAGTGTTACCACAAAGGGTAGCACAAGGGGCTGGTTTTAGGAGGTCTTCATTTTCTGAAAGTAACAAACACTTCTAAATGGACTTTATTTAATTGTGTACACAAAATTTTATTGGTATTTTATACCAGCATGAAAACTTTTATTTTTGTTTATTGTTGATTTGAATGGCAGATCAGGTCGTCTCCTGCTTTTAGTCATTTTGACTTCATGTGATTCTGAACAGCACCAAGCAGGCTGAGGAAAAAAAGACAAGGAATGACACGGAACTGTACTTAGACTGCTGGTCATTTATTTATTTATATTTTTATGCACTAAATCAAACTATAACTGACCCTTCATAACAAACCCATCTAACTGATTACATCATCACATCCTGTTTATGACAGTCCAGAAATACTACAGAAGTCCATCTAACATTTAGGTTGATTGAAAGCTGAAACTTGGATGCTCTCATCAAGATAAAAGATCTTAGTAGAAAAATAATCCATCCATGTCCATCGTTTCTCTGTGTTCACTGCTCTGCTCTGAGCTCACTGTAAATGCTAAGCAACACATCTCATCCATTCTCATCAACAAGCCAGATTGATTTAATTTTTTTTTCAGAATATTTTTATATTCAGGCTGTTTGAACATTAAACTTATTAATTTCATAATCCTGTATGGTTGGTGAGTTCTGTAGAGTAATTTTTAAATATACGGCAACATTCATATGGTTCTATCCAGCATCAAATGAGATTACTTCACATATAATTTTAGCACAGTATAAGTTTGGGTTGTCACATATTACAAGTAAAATCCCACAAATACTTGTCATAAGTGCCAAACATGAAGCCCAAAAAGTTCTGATGTAGTGGAAACTGGCTGAAGAGTCAAAACAACAAAGGATACTTTAAAAAGAAAAATGCATTAACAGAAACAAACCCATGCTTCTACCAACATTTACTGTTACTTTTGCTTACTTTCCAATTCTTGCTCAGAGTCATTAACTAAATTATCTACATCAGCATTACATTAAATGTTATATTGTGTTCTCAAAAGGTTTCTCCTTTCATTCATGTTGGGTTTATGGTGAATGTTTCTACCTGCTGATGTGTTAAGTAAGTCATTCAAGCTGATGGCATGAGTGAAAAATCAAACAGTGCCATAAATCTGCCACTTCAAAAGAAATAAGTATATTGAATGTGTTCTGGTGGGAGAACTTGCTCCAGCTCTTACCATGTGCTACCCAGCCATGTTTGCAGTTATCACACTGCCTCCTCTTCAGCTTCCCAGGCTTAAAGCTGTCACAGTTACAGTTTACCAAGGTGCAGCAGATTGCCTGTAAATTATAACAAGGACAACAATTTAAAAAGGGTGATATACAAAATCAGTATGTTACTTCTGTCTAAAAACTTCATCATTGCTTTTTCACTAGCAATGACCACGCCACAAAGCTATGCGTTTAAAGATTTATTTATGAATGCATTAGGGAGGAAGGGGAGAGGGATGAAGGGATGAGGGGATGAAAGGATGGAGGGATGAAGGGATGGAGGATCTTGATATGGTTGTCTGGGAGAATGACAGAGGGCTTGGGATGTGAAGACTCTGAGTGGGAGTATGTCTTCAGGAGGCAGTTGCTCTTATTTATTCCCGAGCCAACATAGGAACCCCAAAAGAGTTTGATTAAATTGAACCGAGAAAAGAATGGGTTTGTGATAAATCATTGAGGTTATACGGACGCATGAAAGGTACACCTGTAATGACCAGCGAACTAAAACTTGAACCATCTTAAAGCTGATAGCCTGAATGGATGTTGAAGAGGCGACTCTTACGTGAACGAAAAGGCGGAATAAGGTTTGAGAGTGATGCTGAACTTGACATAAATAGCTTGAGCCAGACTTAAGTGACTGCGTTACATGTTGCTGAAGTGAGGCGTGGACCTTGAGATGAAATGGTTACTGAATTTCTGATCTGAACATAATGATGGGCTCATATGGGTTGAGGATGGAAGAGATGAAATAGGTGAGAGAAAGCAAATTGATCGGTTAACTTCTCTGAAGAGTTATAAATGTTATAACGATGAATACTTGACGAGTATGGGTGGATAAAGAATTGTGTTTGAAGAAAAGGAACAGGAGAGTCAGTTGGATATTATTGAAGATTGTGGAATTGGAGTTTAATGAATTTCTGAATCTGAAGAAGAGAGTCGGAATTTGAAGGAGAAGATGGAACATCGAGGATGTTCTGAGTTACTGGAATGTGAGCTGCTTGAACCTGGACCTGATGCCACACTGAGACCTGAATGAGTCTGAATAAACAAGAGTAAACTTCTTACGCCGTTCATGTCCCCAAAGTTTTGCTGCCATAATGATGAGTTCGAAATGCTAGAAAAAATGAATTCTTAGGCCATTTGCTTCAGCTATTTGTTTCTGAAATGGCCACCAAGCCTCTGAGGGAGTTGAATGTCTTTGGTTGAAAGAGAAAGTCATTGTAGAAGAGAAAACTTGCCCTTGCAAGAGTAATTGAGGATGAGTGAGCCTTGAACAAGAGGGGTGCTGGCTGGAATGTAGGGTTTCTCTGAGGAGTGATGCGAATAGCATGGTTCATGGAACTGTTGGAAACATCCTTCAGTGGGTATAATTGAGAAGAATGAAGTGGTTTCAGGGTTACATGATGAATGAAAGTGAGGTAAACTGAAGTGGAAGCTCCTTCCTGAGACATGCTGATAAACGCCAGAATCTGGGCGAATGAAAAGGGCTTTGAATGTGCGGGTGACATCTGCTTTAGAGAGCCCATTGCCTTGGCTTGCTAAACGAGTGAATTTAACGATCTTATCTAACCTTTCTTTGGCTTCCGTGGCTACGAGTGAGTCGACTGAGTTAGGACTTAAGGAGTCGATTAAAGATGAAAATGATAATAGATAATGAATGAATGAATGAATGAATGAATGAATGGATGAATGAATGAATGAATGAATGAGGGCGGGACGGATGGATGTGAATGGATGGATGGATCTGGATGGATGAATGGATGTGGATAGATGGATGGATGGGTGGATCAATGAATGAATAAATCAATGGGTGGATGAATGGATGGAGGGATGGTGGGGAGGGATGTGAATGGATGGATCAGGATGGATGGATGAATGAATGAATAAATCAATGAGTGGGTGAATGGATGGAGGGATGTGAATGGACAAATATAGGTATGGATGAATGGAAGGATTTATTGAGGAACAAGGATGAAGAGGGAGAGTAATTGTTCAAGTAGTTACTGGATGAGATGAAGTACCACATAAACTGCGAGAAAGACATGCAGGTGGCAAAATGCAGATGTACAATTCAGATTAAAAGAAACCCAGTATGACCCCTGATAAAATGATTGAAAACGGCCTGTTATCTGGGCTACAGAGAGAATGCAATGTTAATGGAAGCCTGATATTCTAAATTGGAGAATCGTGTGAAGAATGATCGAGAGATGGTTATCAAATTTGAACCTGTGACCTGGATACTTGATATTCCTTCAAAGTTTGCAGCAAGATGTGGACATCCTCTACCATTCTATTGTCGAGAGAGTCATCTCTTCTGCCGTCATCTGCTGGGGTGGCAACATCAGAGTCAGGGACTTAAAAGTTCAACGGCCTGTTAAAGATTGGTTCAGTTCTGTAGAAGACTAAAATAAATTGGATGGCTCCGGCTGAGACAGAATGCTGTGCTAGTGTTTGGTTAAAACCTAGAATATACAGCACACCTCTACGGTTCTAAGGTCTCTGCTCTGGCTCCCTGAAGCTCAAAGAATAAACTAAGAATTCTGCTGATAGTTTATGAATCCTTGAATGGTTTGGCACCAGAATGCGTAGAGATTTGCTCTTGAGATGATTATGTGAATAAGGTTCCTATGATTCGAGAACATTCCAAACAGTGATGACCATGTTATTCATGAGACTGGCCTAGGAAAGCCGAGCATCTTGGTTAGAGGTTTCTTCAGATTTGTGTTGAACGGATCGCTGCAGAATATCATTCCTGCCAAGGGTGAACAACATAATTTAGAATTTGATGGTGAAAATGATGGTGAAATGGGAGAGGGATGTTATGTTGTGGGATTGCATGAATGGGACAGAAGGGGGAGCTTTGATTATGCATGTTAAAAAGATTATGTATGTAGAGACAAGAAGGGAACGGAGGATGGATGGTAGTATGTTTGAAAATAAAGTGAAACCTAATGTAAATTGCTACTGCTCAGACTGGTAACGGTGTTCTATACAAGTAACGATGTACTACTGTCCTGTTAATGTATTATAAAGTAGACAAACATATTTATGTTCAAACTTTGTGAAGCTTGGGAGAATGGTGATGAAATGACGATGCAGAGTCTTTGAACTGAGAGGATGCAGGCAGAGAGTGTAATGCAACCTGGCTCCTGCTATGGGAGCTATTAGTGCGAGTAGAGAGTTCGCAATCGGTGTGAGTGAAGGCGGAAGTGATGTCATCAGGGATGCTGGAGGAGGAAGCGGAAGCCTGGGATGTTTGAACTTTGGTGGTGGTGGTGGTGTGGTTGACTGTTGAGTTTCTGAGGCAGAACACTGAAATGAGGATATGTTTGTGTTGCTTGGCTGAGAGACTCTGGAGGTTCGCGATGATCTGAGAGGAGTGTGACGCTCCGGTGGAGGTCTACGAGTCGGCATCAGAAATTACATCACCAGAGAATATAGATGAGAAAACGGACATTGAAGAACTAGCTGGGTGGCTGAAAGAGATTTGTTTCTCCTGTAAGGAGCGTTGGAGGTGAGGAATCGAGACCTTGATGAGTTGATGCGCCTGCGATGGAGCGCTCAGGTGTGGAAGAGTGGCTGAATGACTCCGGAAGGCGGGGGTGCCCCGGAAGAACGAGCCTGATGTCTGACGTCTCTTGGCGTTCTACGTTCACTGGACTGGAATGTTGGAGGTGAAGGACGAACCTAGGACTGATGTAGGAATGAGGTGTGAGACGGAATATGAAAGAGCACACGGCGTTTGCGACTTTGAGCTTGGCTAATTGCTGGAAGAGGAAAAATATTTGGCAGCAGATGGAGTATTGAAGAACATCGTCTGAATCTGAAGGCTGAAGAGTGGTGAGTTGAATTTGTAGGCTTGTAATCGTAGCAGACGTCCCAGGTCTGACGTTTGACAAAACACGACAGACTGAGTTGAGTGGATGAGCGGAGTACAAATAGGCCGCTTGAAAAGTTAGAGGTGTGGTTTGGATGTGGCCCTGCTCCCGAAATGAAGTTAACACATTGACTTCCACTTTATTGGTATTTTCATTGATTTAAAATGAATCCAGAAGGCACACAAACAAAGATGGAGGAATAAAACATGACAGCGGCTCTTTCCTGCTTTTCCTATGAAATGTGTGTGTGCGTGTGTGTTTGCGTGTGTGTGTGTGTGTAGGTGTGTGTGTGTGTGTGCGCGTGGGTATGTGTGTGTGTGCGTGTGTGTGTGTGTGTGTGTGTGTGTGTGTGTGTGTGTGTGTGTGTGTGTGTGTGTGAGTGTGNGTGTGTGTGTGTGTGTGTGTGCGTGTGTGTGTGTGTGTGTGTGTGTGTGTGTGTGTGTGTGTGTGTGTGTGTGCAACAGTAGTACATATATCACTCTACAAAGTGATATATGTAAGTGACAGATTGCCAAAGAACATAAATTC
>CAEGAF010007616.1:10000-24977 GCA_903067075.1 Micropoecilia bifurca
AATCTATTGGTAATTAAACACGCAACAGAAAAATCTAATTACATTTTAAAAATAGGTTTTGATATTTTGTACAGCTGCAGATTTTGGTATAAAACATGCAACTTAATATAAAGGTCTAGATATTTTTACATATTTCTACCATACATAAGTTATAGTTATAATTGCAATATAACTGACTACTTGTGAAGGAGACGGCAACATGACAAATTACAAACACAAACTGGTTTGAGTGATGATATAAAATATTAATTTCTAACCATGTTGAAGCTTTTGTGTTAGAAAGTTCATCCAAGTCAATGTATTAAAAAGGATGTATTAAATATCAATTATATATTTATATTTAAATAATAATCTGTTCAAATTTTTACATTTTACTCAGACTTAAAATGTCATTTAAATCACATACAAGTCATCATATTATGATCTTGTGGAGAAAATGTCTATTTTTTATGCCACGGCATAAAAAATAGACATTTACTTTCAGAAACATTATTACCATCCTTTAAATGAGACGTGAAACTTAACACCAGAAATTTACAATATGAAATGCAAAGTTCAGCTGAAGTCAAGTTGTATTTCGTTCTACTTTTGTCACATTTAGGATGCCGTAATAAAAACCCGCTACTTCACTGCAACTGTTTTCATTTATATATATATAAAATGTCATTCATCCTGTCTGTCTGTGATTTGCATAACAACTACATTAAAAAATGAGGAAAGAAAAGTCATCTAATAATGTGATGGCAGCCAAAAAGATAAAAAAGGACAAGAAAGAGAAGAAGACAAAACCAGCTGCATGGGCAGCAGCAAGTAGTGACAGGCTGCATTTCTGCCTGTTAAGAGTCCACACACCCCAAAGACAGCGTGAAAAACTCATTATTTCAAACTCATCCTACAGTCAATCACAAGCCGACACACACAATTCAATCTCTACCAAAACAGACAAATCACAGCACAGGTTTACCTGGAGATCCATGAGGAAAACCCTGACCTCTGTACAGAAACAAGTTTGAAGGAGACAAATTGTGAGCGTGAGGATGAGGAAGCAAGCCAAAGTTTGGATGGTTCTCTGGTGTTGGTTGCTTGCCGTTAGGAACGCAGAGGGAGTGTTTGGCTCAGAGAGAGAGAGTAAATGAGGGGAACATGTTAGTACACTGAGTCTGATAGAGTTTGGCTTCCAGCTACGCTCTGATTAATATCACATCTCCTCTCTCTCCGCTGCCTCTTGACGATCTTGTCACATCTGGCTGACAAATCCTTACAAGCCTTTTGGTGGCAGCGTAGAGCATAAACATGTGTGTGAATGGACACACACACACACACACCTACACTCACACACACACACACACACACACACACACACACACACACACACACACACACACACACACACACACACACACACAGTGTGGAGCTCAGTGTGTTGGTTTTGGGGGTTACACAGTTAGTCTGGGGCCAGCAGGGGCAGATCGCAGCTCAAGAGACGCTGAAGGGGGTAAAGGCTGGAGCAGATATGCTCCCAGCCCCCCACCACCTCCACCACCTCTCAGACCAAACATCACAAAGCTAATGTAGCAGAGGAAGTTCACACTGACATCAGCCACTTCACTCATTTACACCAACAGAAACTACGTAGAAACACAAAGCAAGGATCATCTCCATTTGAATGAACCAGGGCCGCAAGTTTGATTCCTTCTCTAGTTATCTCTCTTTTATTGCTATAAAAGAGAGATAACTAGAGAATGATCACTTCTGCTGTAGAATGAATCTACAGCAGAAGAGAAGATTCATTCTCAGAAAATAGTAATATTAAAAATAGTAAATAAAAGGTGAAAAGAGTGAGATCACAGCAGGAATTAAAGATGGGAGGCAGCAGTAGCAACATTTCACACACATATAAAGATTGTGTGAACTGGAACAAAATTAGACTTTCACTCATCAAAGTGTAAAAGCCTTGTGACCAGAATGCATTTTGCTTTTCTTGTGTTCTTGTGATTTTGGAGATCAAAGGGATAACACAGAAATTCTGTAAAATAATAAATATTCCTTCACTTTCATCCACATGTTGAAAGTAATGTAAAGAAAAAATATAATATCTTTATGACATTTCTAAACAAAATGTTCTAAAAATGAAGCATATTTGGAATTTAAATTATAATTTTGTAATTGAAGAATTAAAAGTGTTTTGGGAGAAATCAAAGAAAGAATATTTTATTTTAAGTGATCGTTCCAACCTTTTTTTTTTTAAAAAAAATCTTTGTTCTAATATTCACTAATCTACATGCATATAAGCCAGTGTCTCACTATGACGCTGATAACTCAGAGATGCGGCATCATGTCTGCATTCAAACATTTTAAACACATTTAAACACATTTTAAACACATTCCAACAGGCTGGGCTCAGTGGCCAGGAGGCAACAGGAGGTCAAGCGGCTCTGCTTCCCCAACTGCAGGCCGACTGAGACGATCCGGAGGACAACGACCAGACCAGGTGTGACACACCTGGTCTGGTCGTTGTCCTCATAGCGTCATTTATCCATCTCCTCTATCTTATGAAAAAGATTCCTTTTAACAGTACGTCTGTAAACACCAACCTGAACTGGTGCTAACCATGGAACGTTGCTATACTCCCCCACTAACGAAATACATAACTACAAAATCATGTATTACACATTTAGTGAATGAATGAATGGAAAATATAAAGCAGAGAGATTAGATTAAATTTAGTCAGAGACAAAAAAGAAATTATTGTCCTGCTTCTTTCTGTCATCTTTGGTTATTTAATAGTTTTTTCAACCAAAAGTTGCCAAGCTGAAGCCAATCTGTACATAACTACTCATCTGACGTTTTATGTCTCTTTCTGGTATCTACAATTTTACAAAAATAAGACCATCTACCACAGAAAGAATTGAACATTTTTAAAGACTTTAAAAATAAAGTCCTCAAAGTGAGCTGCATCAATTAGATACATCCTTGTTTTTATTCTTTTCTAGTTAGAAAAGTCTCAATGAAGCTGCTCATTTTAAGGAAGCATTTGATATTTCATAAGTTGGCATAAGAACAAGTTTTTAATAAATAAGATTCTTTGTAAAGAACTAAAACTGAGTTCCAACAATGATGTCATAATAGTGTGCAGTAGAACAGGATCGTTGACAGATATAAAATCAACTGATACAAAATGTCCAGATTTTTCCTGAAACCTGTCCAGACGACACCATCATGTGTGCCAGAACTGACAGAAAGTGGAGATGAAAAGCAGTTTGTCTCTTACCTCGGCCATTGTCATTTAGTGGGATGTTTCCAAGGATACGGAGGAGTTTGCCATTCTGAGTTCCACAAAACAACTAACCTCCAACTCTCCTGTCCGCACAAGTACGAAAGCAAAGAGCTCTGAGTCCCAGCAGCGTCTCCTTCAGCAGCAGACACACACGCTCCCTTCTCCTCTCAAAAGAACATACACACCCTCACGCACGCATACACACTCATACACACACTCACACACACACTCACACACAGCCACATGCGCTTGCCCAAAAGAAAAAAAAAGTCACTGCTTTATTCTGGAAGCACAGATGCACATGTGCCGTCTCTGCGTTTTGCCCCTAATGTTGCAGTGGACTCCCACTAAACTACTCGAGATGTTTTGCGTGTGCATGTGTGTGTGTGTGTGTGTGTGTGTGTGTGTTGAAACTGGGCACAGGGGATTGGAATGAGATCCTCCCACTCAGCATTCTCACCTCAGGAGCTGCCTGCTCCCTCCCTAGCCTACACAGAATACACACACAACTGTAACGCACAGAGGTGTGTGTGTCCTTTCACGCGCGCAGACTCAGACATGTCTACCCCCTCCGAGTCACAGGGCAGTTCCCTCACAGCTGGCTGGAAGAGGGCATGACACTCATCTTTCACAGAGATTTGATCAAAAGGAATCACAAAGGCTAGAGGCTCTGCTAATGCAGCAAGGGGAGACCCCCCCCTCCCCTGCCCCCCACCCTCTCCTCCCCCCTTGCCCCCTCTCTGTGAGTAATGCCCTGGATCAGCGCTGCCCCTCTCGATGCACACAGCCCAGTGTCTGTGCCTGCGTTCACCTTAACACAGCTCTGTGAAGAGCCTCCGTAACAAGTTATGCCTTGTGCCGTCAGGAATGTGTAGGTGTCTGTGCTGAGCGTTTTTAAGCAAGAGGGGGAACTTCACACATTACACACACTCCAGCTCTAATCTTTAAGAAAACGCGTACTGCAGCTCGGGAGCCAGTCTGGTTATGGAACTGGGAAGATGAAGTATCCATAACCATGTATAACCAAAAGATTTCAGCAACTGTTAGCGAATCAAAGAAAAGGTTTAACAATAAAAACCAACAGACAAAAAACAACTGATAAAAAATCTTAATACATTTTCATATATACAAACCTACAGTATCCATGGTAACAATTTGATTTTCTATTTGGTGGGCTAGAGTGAATGATTGTGGAACATGTTAAAGAGCACATTCATAAATGATGACATTCTAGCTGCATGTTTGTCACATAACCCAACTGTAATAAATACTATTATTATCTGAATTAATATATTATTAATATATAATTCAATACTGAATCATTATTCCCCCTAAAATAAAAAAGTGAGCAAATAAAGGTGGGGCGTGACTAAGGGTCTGGATGACAGGGTTGTGGTGAGGAGGCTGGATCTTAGTTCACCTGAGCAGCAGGAAGTTTTGTTGGACATCAACATGTTGCGTGAAACTGAGAACTTTGAACTGAATCAAACTATTTTTATGTTACAAACCAGAATGAGTGCAGCTTGTCCTGCCACCAACAAACACCAGCCTGCATGGAGGTGAAAGACAAAGGTTTACTCCCCTTAGTGTAAACATAGGGGGCGTTTATAGTTCATGTTATCCACTCAGGTCCTGTCTTCTCTATTCTCCTACAGACCGATGGGCTTTGGAGGCCAGAGCCTGGTCCTAATGTGGTAGAGCCTTTGATCAATTTAAGTTTTAGCACACAGTTCAAGAACCTGACTTTAATGACTTGATATAAACTGCAAAGTTCACGGTCAACCATAAACATTAAAGGATTAAGACAGTTTCTTTTTGGTTCACTTTTGTTTTTACCAAATGTTCTGCAGTGACCAGTACAGGAAACTCCACCTTAATGCAGACATGAGCTGAGCTTAAACAGGAACAACAACCCAAACTAACCAATGTTTTATCATAAAGAAAATCTGGAAAGTCAGTTTGTGCTTCCTGAACAGAACCTTAAGGAAGGAGTAAAATATGCTTCCTGAAAAGATTCCAATGTTAAAGATAATAAGTTCATCTCCTGTAACTTCTTTCTCTCTTATTGATGGGTTTCCAGGCCAATTTTCTCATCCTTACTACCTTTTCCCCCCTGAGCAGCAGAGGGAAAGATCAGCTGTTTCAACTATTAGAGGTAAATACTAATCCACAAATTACGCAGCGAGTTTGGACAAGTATGTCTGATGTGCTCTACTTGCGGAGGCAAACAAGAAGGGAGTGGGACCTGGGGGATTCCACCACAGCTGAAAACCTTTTTCAAAAAATGTTTTTGAAAAAAAAGAAAAGCAATTATTTTAAAGGACTTTTCCTCATTTATAATAAACACACCCAATTTACAGGGGGCTATTTGCTTTGAAAAGTCTAATATCTTTCTTTGCCAACTGGGGGAGGTTTAGTGCCTTGCTCAGAGGTACATAAATCAGCTGAAGTGCTGTGAGGTAGAAAAGAGACTCACTTATCCACTTTCTCCACCCACCTTCTTCCTCAGAGCAAAACTCTCCAATCAGAAGCCTGCGTTTCCCACCTCTAGGGTAGCTACACCCCCTGAATTCACATTCAAAAATTTGCCAAGTAGCCTTGCTACCAGATAAAAATGCAGCTAATGGCCCTTAAAGTCTGACATTAAAACTGCATTACTTTCCACAGGAGATCAAAGCCGTTCTTATTTGTGAAAAGCCCTAAATGTTATGAGGTTACATATGAGGATAAGAGATATCCAGTCAAGGCGTGTATCTTAAGTTTGGAAAGCCCTTCACTCCCTGCGGTTGTTCATGCAAGCGGATCTACTTACTGGCCTTGTATTTATTCCATACCTAGGGGATGAATACCAAACACAGCCCCAGACCTGGCCTGGATTAGGTCTGTGCTGCTTGTCAGATTGCTGCTCTCTGGGAGGGAGAACCACAGACGTATTTGTGCCTTGGGGGCTGAGGGTGAAAGCTACAACTAAAACCACAGCAAATCAACTCCATGTGCAGCAGAACAGGTCACGCTGCCTACTTACATATCTATCATTAGCCTTCCTGAAGGGCACAGGAGAAGTGGACGAAGTACTTGTAGAGATGAACAGAAAGCAATACACACACACACACACACACACACACACACACACACACACACACACACACACACACACACACACACACACACACATCTTTACACTTTGTTTTGGGGATGAAGCCAAGATTCACAAGATTAGGCTTCCTGACCTTTATTTTGCAGATCTGTCGTAACTGTATGATATTTTAATTAACTGGTTTACCTTCAAACTGCTACAACAACAACTGAAAAGAGAGAATTAAACTGCACTTCTTGGAATTTTCCCATATTTCCAAAGATAAAGAAAAGCAGGGGATGTTTGCAAAATGCGTTACGGTTTACAAATGATGAGGAGAAATGAGTATTTAGTTACATTTTATTTTTGTATTTATAATATTAAGAGAAAAAATTACTAGGTAAGTGCCTAATTTTGGGGTTATTATTTATGCTGTGTGTGTATTATTTAGTTATTTGAATGCTTTTGTCACAACTAAAAAATTGTATAAATTTGAAATGTGCTCTGGTAAAAAATGATAGAGATACATTTTGATTTAGTTTTATTTTATTTCACCGATCTTCATTCCCACCCTCATCTATGGTCATGAGCTTTGGGTCATAACCAAAAGAACGAGATCAAGCGGCTGAAATGGGTTTCCTCTGCAGGGTGTCTGGACTCTTAGAGAGAGAAGTTCGGTCATCAGGGAGAGACTCAAAGTAGAGCCGCTGCTCCTCCACGTCCAGAGGAGCCAGTTGAGGCTCGGGCATCTGGTCAGGATGCCTCCTGGACGCCTCCCTGGTGAGGAGTTCATGTCCCACCAGGAGGAGGGGAGACCAGGACACGCTGGAGGGACTATGTCTCTCGGCTGGCCTGGGAACGCCTTGGGGTTCCTGGAGGAGCTGGAAGAAGCAGCTGGAGAGGGAAGTCTGGGCCTCCATTCTGAAGCTGCTGCCCCCACGACCCGACTCCGGATAAACGGCAGAAAATGGATGGATGGAACCTTTCACACTGCCAGTAAATGCAACCTGTATGTGTTCTGCAGTGTGAACAGGCAACAAACCTGAAAGTGTCCCGCAAAATATGGATGTTTTTCATCATCCATTTTAATCATTCAAATTTGGATGGTAAAAATCTGTCAAATATGCAGTTTGACCCACAACTACTGGGATGGAGGAGAGAGAGATGTTAGTGTAGTGACTCACTGACCAATGAGTGGAAGCAGCTTGGAAGGAGGGAATCCAGTAGAACTGGATGTAAGATGTAGTCAATGTTCCTGGATGGGATGTGGGCCAGAAATTATTCAGGTTGGAAAACTGACATTAAGCTCATAAGAGTATGGAGAGAAGGTTTCCTCACCAGCTAAATGACGACTCTAGAAACCAGGTCAGAAATTCAGCAGGTCTGAAAAGACGTAGCAGATAGAGAACATGAAACTTCAAAAAATGAATCAACCATTAGGCTTGATTCAACAGAGAAAGGCTGACTATTACTGGCCATCATGTAGCTCCTAAAATACTCAGAAAGAGATGAGAAGATTGTTTTTAGGTATGACTGCAACCCAGAGCCAAGACCAAACGCCCAGGTAGAAACCTGCCACCTGAAGACAGAAGGAAACAGGCTCACCAAGTGCATTCACAAGCCAAAAGCTATTCATTCATTTTGGGCTTGTGTTTTATTTTCATATTTTGAAATCTAAAGAATCCAGTTTGCCATCTTGGGATTCTAATCAGAAATTCCAATAACCAGAATATACATTGACCAGCTGTGCATGTTGGCTGTTTGTGTTAGGTGTTGGAGAACCTTTCCTCCCTTGAACTGATGTTAAACAGAGGGAAAAGGGTCAGTGATTACCTCACCATTCTCCGTAAACTACCTTTACCAGGCTCAGGCCAACACAGCAAATGGCTTGAAATTCCCCTTGGATTCCATGCGGTTTTTCAGTGCAGACCGTCTCCCTCTGCTCCTATAAATCACAAAGAACAGAGATGTTGTACACCAAGAGGCAACCATTAGGTTTTAACCTATGAAAAATGTTAGGGATGGTTTTAGAAAAGCCAGAACATAATGAGACTCATCTGTTTAATTCTAGTAAATAATATGTGACGTATAAGATGCAGATGATGCATGTTTGTGAAATGGTAACAGAAAACCTTGTTATAAGAAAAAGTGAGTCCACTTCCACCATGCAGCGTGAGGGGAGGTCAGAGGTGTGTGTGTGTGGGTGTCCAGTGCTTTCACACAGATTGGTTTTCAACACAGCCCAGCACTAGTGAAAGCAGTGCTGGCCTTTGAGTGCACTTCACATGTTAGCAGACCACACCATGCTCACACTTCATCATAGTATGTTCTTTGCTTAACTGAGTAAAATGAACAGTGCATACATTAAGGAAACACAAATGGTTCTAAAAGTGGCTCTGGAAACTCCTAGTAAGTAACATTTTGCTGCCACATGATATGATCAACGTACAACAGCATTCCACCACATACAGATGGAATGAATATGAATAACTTAACAGGGAATTAGGGAGAGGTCTGAGTTTCAGGCCCTGCTAAAGATGCTGTAGGAGGAGTTTAGCAGGTGTTCAGGGTCAATGGTTTGATGGCGTCTGTTCTGTGTCCAGGATGCACCTCCTCACCCCTCAAACACATCAAATTTAAAATAACAAAAGAAAATAATAATTCTTTGGTAACACTTAAAATTCAACATATGTTTTTAGAGCACTAGTAAATAAATTAGCACACTGCTTAAGCTCTTAGATAAAGCACAGTTAGAACCCAGAGTATAAATGTTGGAGCTAAACTTTCCACTCTGCATAACAAAAGGCCCTGGGGATCCTGTCTAATCTGCCAGGAATTTTCAAATACAGTCACATTTGACATTCTTTAAACTTTTTAAAGCTTTTAAGACACAATCAGTATGAAAATGTTTCACGTTTGGACTTCCAGTTGATCAGATGAGCTTGAGGGACGAATCTTGGTAATTCAGTCAAAGTTTGTGTGTAACCACATGTGGGAACTAAAAAATGATTAAAGCCATTGTCAGACATAAACCTTGATATATCGTAAAGCTTCTTTGGAATCAGTTTGTGATAGAATATTGTAATATCCACTGATTCTGTGACTCTATTTCTACACTGGCCTCAGAGGTCTTGTGGAGCACAAGGGTCTCTTCTGAAGACCTTCTTCGAATCTGCAGTAGCATCAGCTACCATCTGCTACCAGACTCACAGCTGTAATGTACAGGTGGTGGAGGCAGACGAATTATGACCAAAATAGCATCACTCCTTTACAATGTCTCACCCCCCATGCATGAAGCTGTTGCTCAAGAGGAAGAGCTTCTTCAGGGACAGACTGCTGCACCCTGTGCCCTAAGCAGCATTACTGCAAATCCTTCCTCCATTGAGTAAATTTGCAGCAGTGGCCTGGGCCTGGTCACTGCTGGTGTTGGTCATCAGAGCAGATGGCACAAAATTACAGCCTCACTTCTGTCAACCTGCCCCAGGGCTGCTGTAGCTACAATCCAGTAACCTGCCACCATCAGCATGTGAATGTGCCCTTTGACATTTCAACTGGGGATACAAAGGGATTATAGATCAAATGTATTATTATTATTATTATTATTATTATTATTATTATTATGAGGCAGCAGCACAAGATACAGACAGAGTGAGAAAGTAAGTGAGAAAGCAAGAGGGGGAGAGAATCATCTCCCAACTTTCTCTGACTGCTCAGCTCTCACTTTTCATTGGCTCTACTGAGTGAAGTCAGAACGGCAGAACTTTGTTTTGATTATCATGGCAGACTTGTGTCAGTGACGTGTGAGGATATGGTGTCATACCTATATGTGAAAACAGAGAGGGGGACAGACACAGCAGCTGTACTTAGCTTGCGATTTCAATTGGTTGGCCGAACATGACATCCGTCACACTCTTCCTGAGCGCTGCAGTGAGACTGCAGGAAGGTTAAGTAGTTAAATACTGTAGTCAAAACTCTGTCAAAAAAATCAGAAATTAAGCAAGTATTGTTGCTTCACCGTCTAGTCCTCTAGACGTCTCAGACTCACCACCTGAACCTGGGAATCTCCATCCTTCACCTCCTGTGATCATGCAGGTAGGCATGATCACAGTGTCTTGTTCATTAGCTTTTATTAAAAATTAAGAGTTTTATTAAAATATACAAAAGTACAAACAACTGCTTTCATAGAACACAAATATAAATTTAAGGAAGTAAAAGGCTTCTCATATAGGGAACATTGGATGCAAAAGGTTTTATCATATAAAACATTCCTATTTGCTAAGCTATGTTCATATATAGGGCTGCAGATGACAATAAATGAAATATTTGCTTGGGAGCCAGAAGAAGCAGCTGTTCTTTGGGAGCTGACTGTTAGTAATCAAGTGTGCGTTGATAAAGATCTACTAAATCTCTGATCCATCATGGAAAATGGATCTGTTGAAAATGTTTGGCTCCTGGAAGAAAAACTGATCAAGTTAAGAAACAAGATGAATTCATTGACAAATAAAACTGATGCTGAAATTGTGCAATTATGTTCCTAAAGAATATGTTTAGAATATAGATGCTATAAAGGTGGAAGTGGAAACTGAAGACATTTTTACATGGTGTAACATGAATTGGGGTGAGGCGTAAGAAACCATTTCCTGTTGTAGAAGTTCCTAACAATCAGAGTTTCTATTAGCAGTAATAATAAATTTTATTCTCAGATTGCTAAGTAATAATAGAGAATGCTAACCTGAAACCCATTTTATACTCACATAAGCAAAACACAGCATTTGTATTGAACCAGGGTTCAAAATAAATGGCTTGGCTATTAATAGCACTTCTGATCCAAAATGTCATATGAGCTAAATGCTCCATTGCCACCTCTTATGTTTTTGTACCCTGTTCTCACCCATCAGGGCCTTGCCGCCTGTAGCGACAAAGCGCTTGGCTAATAAGTAAAGCTGCCCCCCTTCCTCGCATACTTCATCCATCCACTTCTCCATCCTCTCCCAGGAGTCTAGTATTGATCAGGCATGTTCACATTAGAGGGAGGGGAGATGCTTTTATGATAATCCACCCACCCTACCAGCCACTCATAATGGCTGCATTAGACGCTCAGCCCATACGCACCCGACACCTGGCCAGCTCTCTCTTCAGTCCTACTTTTTGCATTACAACACTGTTTAATGGGCTTTTTAAGGGGGAAGGGCCAGTGGAGGGGGGTGATCCAAGAGTTTCCAGTAGACAAGGATCCAGCAAGGAGCCACAGTGGAGGCCTAGCACGATAGTGATAGATGGCACTATGTTCAAGTGGAGGGTGGAGGAAGCTGGAAGTGGGGGGCCATTATCTGTTACTGTATGCCCACTACGTCTAGCCAGGACACTCAGCTGGATGTCTGATTGCTAACAGACTGGGAAGTGGAGCTTAGCATGAATGTGTTCTTACCAGACCCAGACAAGGAGTCAATAGTTTTCTCTGCTACTAGATTTCAGTCAAAACAGTGGAGATTTGCAAACAAATGAGCTAAGGGTCATTTTGAAGATTTATGTATTTTACAAGCGTGGTATTTTGACTGAAAAGTGAAAAACCTAAACACTACAATAGGAAATGCTCCATCCCTTTTCACTAAACACAGGAGGGCGAAGCAAGGCTCACCAAAAAGAAGGGGGGAAGAAAAGAGACAAAAAGCCACCTGGACACCATCAGTCTCACCAAAGGTAAACATCTTCGACATTCCTCTTAGAACGCTGAACTACAAAGGTCAAAGGTTGCAATGACAAACGAGTGACCCAGAGGTCCAGAGAGGCCAAGAGAAAGCCTCTGGAACCTCTCAGCACGGCAGAGATAAATTCTCCAGTGCAGGAACCATGAATAAAAAGATAACAGCCTACAGGTTCTTGTAGCAGATTTGCAAGATGGAACCTGTGTGTAAGAAATCAGACTCAAACAAAGCCAAAAGGTGTTTAAAAAGAATAATAAAAAAAGAATTTAATAATGCAAAAATTAGTTAAAACATCAAATATCAATGCAAAATAAATGACGAATAACAGATTTGGGAAAACTACTGAAAAGTAACTGAACACAAACTAAACTGACTTGCAAACAAAGAACAAAAAGCTTCTTAAACAGGCTGGAGTTATCTAAACCTGTCACACGAGGAAGGCATAACATAGCAAAGGAACGAAAAAATAAATAAAATCAGCATCCATGCTTATCCCATTGGTGATCAGTGGAGATAATGCTGAGTAACACAGAGATGAACAGGACAAACAACCATGCACACACACGCCTACGTAGATTTTAGAGAGACCAATTTACCCGACAGTGATGTTTGCGGACTGTGGGAGGAAGCTGGAGTATCCAGAGAGAGGCCATGTATGCACAGGGAGAACATGCAGGCTCCATGCAGGGAGATACCGGGTCAGGAATCGAACCCTGGACCATCTTGCTACAAGGCAACAGGGCTACCAACCGCACCACCATGCAGGCCCACATATGAAACACATAAAGCAAAACTAACTTTAACTTGGCATAAATGATAAATTAATATTAAAGTTAACAAAACTCGAACAAATGAAGTTCCCTCTCACAGTCTTCTGGAAAGATGTTCCAGTCATTTGGAGAACCTCAACACAAAAATAACATGTGAAAGTAAAACATTCAGACAAATATCAACCACCCAGTAGAAAACACATATCTAAATAAAACAACTTAAATTAACTTACCCACAGTGTAATGTGTAACTAATAATGATTTAGATTTAGAAAAAGAAACAACACTCAAATTATTTCAATCTGGAAAGACTCAGACAGAAAAAAGGAGCAATGAAAAGATTTATTGACAAAATGAATAAGAGTTCTTTGGCGTTTGGGCCCCGGATGAAGACCTGAGCTGTGGATTGCAGTGAACTCGGTTGACCACCGATGCTGATTAGGGATGGTCTAACCCCCCCCGCCCCCGGGGCCCAACACTGGTGGTGTGGTGGAGGTCAGAAAAAGATGACATCCTGGAGAGCCGGAGGATGAGGGTGGAGAAGGGGAGGAGGTGGGTTGAGCACAGCTGGAAAGCAACTGACAGTGTGGAAGTGGATCCTTATACGCAGAAGCTTGAGGTCCGATGCTGAGGTTGGAGACGATGAGCAGGAAGCAGTGATTGGATGGAGCAGGTGAGACAGAAGAATTCAGCTTGAATTTGTGCCTAAGCCTCATGTGGTGGTGGTAGAATCATCCACCACACGGCTTAACCAATATGAATTCAAATCAGAATGAATCAGACAATCATTAAGAGCAAAGTATACCAGACACAACTTTCTTTTAGTCACCACATATCAGAAATGATCTCTCAAGTAATCAATTATCTCAAGATATGCTGTCCAGCAGCAGTAAAGAAACAGATAAACTAGTCTAGTATTTTACTTTTCTGGAATTATAAATTTGAAACATTCATTCATCTTTATCATTAATACCAATATTAACACATCTTGAGTGCTGGTTGTCTGCTGCCTGTTTGTGGCCTGGCATGTGTTTACAACATAGTGGAAACTGAATGTTGTTTCTGTCGTAGCATCAGCAGAGCTTTAGCAGTCTTACTGCACTTTAACAGTAATATTCAGACATTATGGTCTCCCACATTCAGCACTTGAGCTGCAATAAAAGATTGAAATCCTGCTACGAGTCCTCAGCATGCTGAACGTTGAGTTTGTTTTAAATTGTACCATGTCTTCTTCCGGCAGTAATCACAGTTCCTTTCGCTGTTTTTATTTATTTATTTATTTTATACAAATCTTGATGAGCACTTGTTCTGGTGGTATTTCAATTCAGGACTTTGGTGATAAACTTAATGTTTGTGCACAGAATAGAACAAAAGATAAGACTTGCTATTTCTAATTTTTGGTTTTCACTCGATTTTGAGCCCTCGAGTGCTGCAGGTCTGGTGGGGGCTGGGATCCTGCCAACAGGTTCATAAAGATGCCTTTGCTGCTGTGACACATTATGGTCTCCCTTGGGCTTTTGGGCTCCGCAAGAACTTAAAGCAGAGGTAGGAAGCACAGAAAGACTGGAGAGTCTGAGAGGAAGATAAGAAAAGTGGGTCTGTGCGTGTCTTCACAGTGTTTAGTTGTGATTAGTTATAGCAGCATCTCTGTGGTGGCTGTGTATCCATGTGCCACTCAGGGCATAGTGGTGTGTTCCTTTTGCTATCCTCATGACCTCGGACCTAAACACACCAATTAACCACAGCTAGACTTTCCACTTTTCTTGAAACTTTGCTCCAAACAAACTGTGTCTGAACCCCCTGGCAATGTTCATCTTTGATCTGCTGCTTTTTACTCTAATCTACGAGATCCACCAAATGATTTTAGCTGTGAGTAACAAAATAAATAAGCCAACATCCATCCATTTTCTCTACACCCTTGTCCCATCTCCAGCTAATGTTCCAGGCGAGAGGCGGGGTCACCCTGGACAGGTCACCAGTCTGTCGCAGGGCAACACAGAGACACACAGGACAAACAACCATACACACACACACACACACACACACACACACATAGGGACAATTTGGAGAGGCCAATCAACCTGACAGTCATGTTTTTGGACTGTGGGAGGAAACCGGAGAACCCGGAGAAAACCCACCATGCACAGGG
>CAEGAF010007618.1:0-10275 GCA_903067075.1 Micropoecilia bifurca
AAGTTTTAACAAATCACTTGAATTTACTTTAATTTGGATTATTCAATTAATAATCCTATAATGTAACCTGGGTTACATAACCATTAGAGCATTTTAGTCTGACAAAAAGCTAATTAAGAACAACTTTCTGACTGTGCCAGGCAGAACAAATGAAGGGAGCAGGCACACTTCTATTCTCTTCAGTGTTAATCTGCTCTTAATTTGTCTGGACTTTAACATGAGGCACAGTGAGCTGCAGGAGTTTAAAGTGAACCTGTTCGTCATTAATTTACCAGACACAGAGGTGAATAAGGCCACATGTCTTCATTATTCTCTGTCACACTGTCACCACATATAATAACTCCACTGTAGAACTCGGCGTGTGTGTGTGTCCTAAAATACTGTTGATTTGAAGCAGGTATGCTTTTATTGTTTATGGGATGGAGAATGTGACGTTCTTCAAACTATTCCTTTAACAGAACAATGGAAATACAGTCTCTGGTTCTGTTAACCTATCTGTCAAGTAAAAAGGTTGAGAATAATGTTTCTATGGAGACGGGGAAAACAGTTTTTTAGGGGTATGGTGATTTTGTTTGTTCGTTTGTTTTTTTTGTGTAACATTACATTGAAATATACAACTAGAAACATTTGAACATAAAAACCTCAATAACATGTAAGAAAATGGATGGATGGATTAGAATATAACAGATTATTTGTTAGACAGTTTAAAAGGTGGACCAAGTGTTGGTGGATCTCAGTGGTTTCACTGGTAGGAAGCAGAATATTTCATGACTGAGTCAGATTTCAAGGAAAGTGTGTAACTTATGGATCTTTAAATAAAGTAGCCAAAAAGGTGAATAATTTTAAAATGACTGTTAAACCACGAGACCACTTATGCATTGCCCTTTAACTATTCTGTTCATTTGGTCTCCTATAACCTGAAATGTGAAAGGTTTACCAAAAATTAGTTCAAAAAATACAATTATACCAATTCATCAAATAAATGTAATTGCTGAAGACAAACTGCTGCATTTTGCACAATACCTGCACACTTAGAGATTGCCGTTAGTTTAGATAAGTGTTTTCCAATCCAGGACCTCAAGACATATAGCCCTGCATGTTTTACATCTTTTCCTGCTTTAACACACCTGATTCAGATGATTGCAGTTCAGGAAACAGCTGCCAATTGAAATCACCTGGACTGCAGCAAGGAAACACCTAAAGCAAACAGGGCAGTGTGCCTGGGGAAACACTGCTTTACATTATGAGGCAGTGTGTGCGGCTCGTGTTTCTGTAGTCACTGACCAAAATCTGATATGTGTGGATGACCCTCTTTTACCATGAATTACAGCCTAATGTGTAGTTACATAAAAAACCCTACTACAGCAATAAAAATGAAATTTGAATAGAGCTTTGGAATCAAACATATTTACCATATAAAAACACACAGAATTAACACTGGACAATTTTCATTAAATTCCAGAACAAACTATATTTCATTATCAAGGAGTTTTGTAGACAAAAAATGTCTTGCTGATGTCAGAGGACAATAGAAAGACCAGGATGATTACTGATATAAATTTGTTATAAAAGTATTACTGATTCCACTTTAAAAATTAGGTAACTTTATGTTATTAAAGGTAAAGTTTAAACAGTAATGATTTCTTGGTCAATGTCAAGTTGTCATAACAAAGACATTTTGAATAATGTCAACTTTGTATTAAAAGTGTCATAATTTACAGAATAACGTTTTATGACAAGTCATAAATATTCATGAAGGCTTATTCATGTTCATGACAGATGTGTCATGTTTATGACAGCATCATGTGAGTCTTATTCACCCGCCTTCAAATGAAGTGTTACCCTGGATTTAGCATATAAGAACATAGTCACCCTGCTTTGAGTCTGTGGGTCAGGTGTTGGCAGTAGAATGGCAAGGGAGATATTTGGGAAATATTTTTGTCTGACTTTGGCTCCATCATCAAATAAACATCAACACCCTGATGCAGACCATGCTAATCCCTGTCTGACCACAGTCTAACCATTTATTGGTTTAAACATTTGCAATGATTCTTAAGAATTCTTCCAAATTTGTGTTGCTTCAATAATGGAGGAAAAAACAAAAGAGGGTTAAACATTAAATAGACAAAAAACAAATGGCAGAAATTGACAAGTGTACAGCAAAGAAATGCGAAAAAGAAGTAAAGTAGAGGACTATCAGAATAACAGAGAGGTTTGTTAGATCTTGTTAAAACTTGGCACCAACACACATCCTGGGCCATTTGATGGCCAGCAGACAGCTCTCAGGAAAAGTTCACAGCTTTGCCATAAAATGTCCTCAAAAACATCCTTGCAATAGGAAGCGCCAGGTCAGAGCACAGCATTAAATAAAGATGCAAGACAAATTGGGAAACATGTAGGGATAGTTTGGATGAGCAATGGAGAAGTGTGAAAAATGAAAAGTTAAAAGGACAGAGGAAAAGTAAAGAAACAGAGCTGGGTCAGAAAGAGATTAATGGATTTTAAAATAGCAGATTCTGGACGGGTTCAACAAAGAAGAGCTGGAGGAGAAGCAAGGCTGGAAAAAAGGTGAGAGAAAAGCCTAGCAGAGCCATTGTAGAGATGACATTTTTCCCAGGAGGAAAGGAAACCACTCAAACTAGGCACTGGGTTAACAAATGAACCTCGTTTGTTTTTCATTTTGGGTTCTCTCTTCAAGATAGTGTCTCTATTATACTATTTGATCCTAAGTGACTTCCTTAGACAGGAAATCTATCTAAGATTTCCGGTTATTGTTAAAAAAGGTGTTGGCTTAGCCTAAAATCTAAAAACATTGTGACGCAGAGAACGAGGGAGGATGTGTGTTTCAGTCGCTAAAATGGAACTGCGTTTGTTTTCAGCTAACACACTGGACATGTCCAGAGGAAAAGAATCAATGATAAAAAAGAAAAAACATGAGTAGAGCAACATAACCCAGCTTTTATCTGGAGCTAAATATTTACCTTGGTTCTAAATATCTATCTTATATTTAGCTTAGCTTTTTCCAATTAGCTTCAAGATAAATATTTAGTTTGAAAATTAAATGTTTAATCTGGAAAATAAATATTTAGCAAATTTTAATTTGGAGCTAAATACAAGTACAAATTTAAATAGTTAGCTCACACAAACATTTAGTTAGAAATTAAATATTTAGTTTTGTAACTAATTATTTGCTTCCTGGGTGGGAGGAAGCCCTGAGGGAGTTTTATAATCTATAATCCGCCAGATGACCTGTAGGAGGAAAAGTGGGAGGGTCCGGTGCAGAGAGCTCTGCTGAAGCTGAACTGGCCTTGTATCAGCAGTTCAGATGGCTTTACAGAGACATTAGACGATAAACGTAGTAGGATTTATTTCTGTGAAAACCATCAGACTTTTGAAGTTCTGGATAACAGTCCAGTCTGCAGTCGAGTAATCTGAACAGAAGTGAATAGTACAGAGAATTGCAGGGTTCAGTCATTATTTTATATCATTTGACCTCAACCACCTGAGCAGAGTATACCTTTGTGATACAATGAACAGAAGGGGACATTTCCACTAAGAGTCTCTACATTACAGCAGAATGCACTTCAGTGTGGGACTGAGTGGACTTTTACCCTCCACTCTCCAGCCTAACACTTTCACACACATAGATAATGTCACTACAACAAGGAGAGATGAGAGCTAAAACAAATAGAGGTTTGTATCATGACAACATGATTTTTTATAAATAACGTGAAAAGATGAAGGATTTACCTTTATCTAAAATATTGCTGCTAATGGATATCTGTGAGTTTAAAACAATCTGAGTTCTTCCTTCCTCTTTGCAGAGATGATTGTGTTGAAAACAGCAACATATGACCCAAAAAAAGAGAAAAAAACACATATCAACCCTGCTCCTGCTCCTGCTTTTTGCACATCTGTTCACCATTTTCTGCATATTTTTGTTCTTTCACTTGGCAACATTACAGCAGCATTACTGCCAAGATGGTAGTTTAAATAAATGATTCAGAATTCAGTTGCAACATTTAATATAAATTACATGATGTGGCCTTTATCTGGTTCTAAGATACTTACATGAAACTTTGAGCCAACAAAATTACAAACCACAAGTTCCAAATTCTCATTATAAATCAAACAAATTAGAACATTTTGCATCAGACTGAGCAGGCGTCGTTTCTATTCACCATCAGTAAACATGTCATGTGTCTGATACAGTCCCAGTTGATAAATTAGAATATTGACAAGCCCATTCATTTTAGCAACTTTATGACTAAGTGAAACAGATTATATAGATTGACTAGACACAGATGGATGTTTAAAAGCTGTTATTTCTGTAATGATCATGATTTTCCATTTACAGCTAATGAACCAATGACATTTAAATTTAGAATATTGCAACACAACAATATAAAAAGCCATTTTAAAATCAGAAAAGTGGGCTTTATTAAGGTATATTCAATACCTGCTTATTTTTTTTTAATAGATACCCTTAATCTGACAAACACGACTCATCTGGATGTATGCTACAGTATGACTGTAAACTACAGACAACCACACTTATCAAAATCTAATAAACTAATCTATTTACATAAGATGGTCAAACAGACCAGAATATTTAATATTAATACAAAAACAATTCTGTGTTTCATGTCCTTTAATTGCTGGACTAGTTATAATTTAACTTTACAAAACATTGAGTGAAGTTCACTCAATGTTTTGTGTCAGATACAAAACATTGAGTGAATATAGGAGAATGTCTCATACATGGCAAGGCATCATTATTTAGAAGTATCCATCTCTATATTATGTCTGCTTTTACATTCTGCAAAAAAGGCAACACTGTCATTGCCATGGTATAATTTGAAATGTAATTCTTGGTTATTTTTTTTAAAAGGAATATTTAATGAAAAAAAAGTTAATTTTATTGGACTATGCATTCACATATTCAACAAGCTGTAATTTTTCTAGGCTATCAATAAAATTATTTTCCGTCTCTTGCTTTATTTTCCCTCCATCATTCTGTCAGACATTTCACATCACTTTCTTTCTCATCTCCTGGTTCTGTCATACAGTGGGGAGAACAAGTATTTGATACACTGTTGATTTGTCAGGTTTTCCCACTTGCAAAGCTTGTAGAAGACGCTAATTTTTATCATAGGTTCTCTTCAACTGTGAGTGATGGAATCTAAAAGAAAAATTCAGAAAAATACAATGTATGATTTTTAAATAATTAATTTAAGTATAGATGATCAAATAAGTATTTGATCATCTTTCAACCAGTAAGAATTTTGGCTCCCACAGACATGTTAGTTCTTCTTTAAGAAGCCCTCCTGTTCTCCATTCATTACCTGTATAAACTGTATAATCAATCAGACTCCAGCATCTCCACAAGCCCAAGACCAGAGAGCTGTGAAGGACATCAGGGATAAAAGTGTAGCCCTGCACAAGGCTGGGATGGGCTACAGGACAATAGGCAAGCAGCTTGGTGAGAAGGCAACAACAGTTGGTGCAATTATTAGTGTAGTCCAGTGATAAACTGAGGTTGCGGTAATTACTGTATGTTGAGGTTAATAGAAACCTTACATGGTCAAGACAAGATACAAGTATATTAAAAGTAAATTCTTGTTTACTCAGGCATATATTGATGACCAACTAAGTGTTTAGTATCCTTCTTTCTGAAAGAAATGAATGGGTATTTTCCTTCACCTTAATAGTTCAATGATATAAAGGTCACTATTGAATAATTACCTTATTTGCTGATTAAAACTATTGTTTGTTAGTCAGCTATTGTGTAAATATTTTAAGGGAAAGAAGTAGTGTGACGTAAGCTGAACTGTGCATTTTTCTGATCTCACCATTTCATTGGCAATGGGGACAGTTTGTCCAGTGCGGCACTGGTGATTGGTGGAGAGAAAAAAGGAGGCGGGGAAGAAGAAAAAAAGAGGAGGGAGAGAGAGATGTAATGGTGGAGGACGGAGACGCGACAAGCGACGGAAAGAGAGAGATAGATAAAAAGGAATAAAGACAGACGGAAGGGAGAGACAAAGGGACAAGAGGACCGAAAGTCAGGAGAAGTTGAAGGAGTTCAATCGACGCTGGAGGGACGATCGACAAACTTCGGGCTAAGCTAAGTGGGCTAAGCTAAGTGGGCTAAGCTAAGTGGGCTAAGCTAAGTGGGTTAAGCTAAGTGGGTTAAGCTAAGTGGGCTAACGCTTTAGCCCCACGGTTCCGCTGCAGCCGTTGAGTCCCTGTGAAGTTGGGAGGCATCGCAGCCTTTTCTGTGTTTCGCCGAACTGCAACGCACTCAAATTGTGTTTTTCTTTTTCTTCTTGTCCTCCCTCTGGATTTAAACATCTACTCCTCGTTCATCACAGGCCTGCAACGTTTTTGTTCTCAGTTTTTTTTCCCATTTCCCCCCCATTCTGGAGGTCGTGAGTAGAACTGATTAGTGGTTCACGACTTTATGCTAACTTGGACAGTGTTTGGGGTGCCCGTCTTATGGTTTTGTGCACACTATTAGTTTAGTTGGTCTGCCTTATGTGCTGCCTTATGTTGGAAGTATATGTTGTTGTGGTTGTTTTCCCTGAATCGTAAGAGTTTTACAGCTTACCGTTCAACTAATGGTTAACAGTGAGGTTCCCTGTCACCTTAGTTAATAAAGTGAAGCTGAATGATTTTTCCTGAAAGTCTGTTTCTCTGGGTCATATTTGTTACAAACCAGGTCAGTGGTATTTTCTACATTGGTGTACCTGTTTGATGTCGAACCTAGGCACCCACCATTTTAGTTTTTTCATAAAGTGGTTTAAGGTGCTACATTAGAAAATGGAAAAAATACAAAATAACGGAAAATCTCCCTCGGTCTGGGGCTCCATGCAAGATCTCACCTCGTGGAGCATCATTGATCTTGAGGAAGGTGAGGAATGAGCCCAGAACTACACGGCAGGACCTGGTCAATGACCTGAATAGAGCTGGGACCAGAGTCTCAAAGAAAACAATCAGTAACACTCGACGCCGTCAAGGATTAAAATCCTGCAGTGCTCAAGATGCCCTTCCTCAACCCAACGCATGTCAAAGCCCATCTGATGTGTGCAAATGACCATCTGAATGATCCAGAGGAGACAAAAATACAACTTTTTCCACTTGTCATGTTTGGAGGAAGAAGAATGATGAGTACAACCCCAAGAACACCATCCCAACATGAAGCATGGCGGTGGAAACATCATTCTTTGGGGATGCTTGTCTGCAAAGGGGACAGGATGACTGCACCATATTGTGGGAAGGATGAATGGGGCCATGTATCGAGAGATTTTGGCCAACAACCTCCTTCCCTCAGTAAGAGCACTAAAGATGGGTCGTGGCTGGTCTTCCAGCATGATAACGACCCAAAACACACAACCAGGGCAACTAAAGAGTGGCTTCATAGGAAACATCTTAAGGTCCTGGAGTGGCCTAGCCAGTCTCCAGACCTGAATCCAATAGAAAATCTTTGGAGGAGTTTAAAGTCCGTGTGGCCCAGCGACAGCCTGAAACCTGAAGGCTCTGGAGGAGATCAGTATGGAGGAGATCAGTATGGAGGAGATCAGTATGGAGGAGATCAGTATGGAGGACTGGGCCAAAATCCCTGCTGCAGTGTGTGAAACCTGGTCAAGAACTACAGGAAACGTCTGATCTCTGTAATTGCAAACAAAGGTTTCTCTGCCAAGTATTAAGTTTCTTTTTTCTGGTGTATCAAATACTTGTTCTCCCCACTGTATTGTTCAAGATTTGACTGTTCATGGTAAATGTAATAAGCTGTGTATCACAGACAGAAAGGAAAACTGAAAAATAAAACAAGTCTAACTCAGCCCCAGTCTGAAGGAGACTGACACTCTTCTTCAGTTTATTCCATTTTCTAATAGTTGCACCAACAGTTGTTGCTTCCTCATGTAGCTGCTGCCTGTTGTCCTCTAACCAATCTACAATTAAAATGACAGAACTCCCCATTCTGTAAAACCTGAGATATTGGCAGTGTATCATGCTTAAATATAATAATTAGAACAATATTGGGTCACTCACGCTGCTAATTAATGGCATTTTCTGGGATTCAACATGCAACCTTTTTAGAGATCGACATGTATTCCTACATGCCCTCATGGAAAAAATAGTGTATTTAACTATATATTAAATATACTGTTTTTTTCTGAAGTACATTTTTAGTATGTTATCAAATGGGTATACTTCTTAAGATTGCAACTATTTTTAACACCTGGACAAAGCAGTAGAGCTGGAAGACGCTGGAAGACGCTATTGATCGAATGTGATGGATCAATAAATGAATAAGGTAGATTGGTAGACCTCTATGGAAACCCGCTATCCCATAATGCAGAAATAACTGCAACGCTTTAGTCTTTTTAGTCTTTCTTGGTCTTTTTCGACTGAACTACTTCCAAATCTGTCCCAGAGTTCCCCATAGGGTGGCTGAATGTGTCACTGCATTAGAGCTGCTCTTTACAAACTTACAGTATAAACCCATTGAACAAAGAATTAAACACACACACACTCGCACACACACCCAGAGTTTTTGTATCAGTATAGTTTGTTTATTAATGGTGTATTTTGCATAGGAAAACATACTCAGCTCCAGTAATTAATTCATTAAAATTTGCTGATAGGAATGGTAAATATGGAAACATTAAAGACACATTATCAAATGTGTAGGTTTCCCCCAAAGCAGATGAATAACAATGAAAGATGCACATGCACAGAAAAGTTAACCACAGAGACATTCAAAAATGAGCAGAAACTTTAACATACTGTCTAAAAATGTTTACTTAATGTTAAAAAGTTTGATATTTGTTTCAACATGCAAACACAATATTAATAATAATAAAGCTGTCAAAGGTGTTTTTAAAACTGCTCTGGTCTAAAGCAGTAGCCCTTTCCACAGTGAACATCCAGTTCAAGGCTGACCTCTGCAGTCCAGTTCTTCCTAATTCAAATATAAATGTGTAGTATTGTTTTGATTTTGTGTTACACACACTGCAATGGGACAGTAACCCTGGATTACATCAGGCTTGTTACATAACCAGGTTCTGGTACAAAGCATTTTCAGAAAATCGGGAGGAACAACAACCAGTTCTAAGACAAACCCACACATGAAAATAAAAACTTTGACCCTTTTTTGTTTCTTTCTTCTTCCTTCATGTATGAAAAGCTGTTGTGAAAGGGCATGGCTGAATAATCATGCAATTCCATGTGAAGTCTTTACATGCCTACACTCTGTAAAAAGGAAAATTTTAAATATATTTATCAGGAGACAAGCAAACCAGTCTGTTGTACATAAGAGCAATTCTGTTGGGAAAAATCCAAAAAAAGTGATCTTTCACAACAAAATGTCTGATTCTTTACAAAGTGTCTACAGCAAGCAGAGTAAAGAGCAGAGCAGCTATGAGCCAGCAGACTGGCATTCTGATCCCAGGAAAACCTGCAGCCTTGACAGCTCAATCTGGACATCTGCTGCAGATCAGGATCCAAGTAGGACACATATCAAATCAAATTAGAAACATGGGACTAAAGGAATCTGTGGCTGCAGGGTTTCTTAAGCGCGGAACAAGATAGGCGTTCATGTAAGGGTCTGAACTAAAGCAAAGTTCCAGAGAGCAGCTGCATTGGGATGCAGGTGGCTGGAAAAGAACAAAAATTTTCCCTACAGAAGTTTGACATTGTCGTCTGCAAACAGTAAATTCTCTACAAGACCCCATCAAGGAAGGAAGTTTTGTTCATTTGCACATTTTCTTACATGAAATGTAACACCTGACTTTTCCTCAGCCTGAAAGAGTGAAATATTTTAGTCATTATATAAAACTTTGAACACAGCATAAATGCTTATTAATTTAACACTTTTGGATGAAAGTCTAAGCAAATCATAATTCTGTACCCTTGTTTCCTTCTAAGTCAATGATTTCTTCATCAGTGCTTCACCTAAAATGCTCTATAGGGTCTAAATAGTTTTTTTGGTAAATAAAAAAGTTTCTTCTCAGGATAAAGACAGAAGTGAGCCAGGTTTCCCTGCAGCAGCGGTCAGAGCTCATGCCACTTACCAACAGGAAGTGATCAGCTGTCTGACTCGCAAAGAAGGCAGGACTCACAGCTGCAGCAACAGCTTTTAAATAAAATGGTGATGACATGACCCCCCCCCACCACACACACACACACACACACACACACACACACCCACACCCACACACACACACCCACACACACACCCACACACACACCCACACACACACACACCAGCGG
>CAEGAF010007639.1:0-41058 GCA_903067075.1 Micropoecilia bifurca
CCCTGTATTACCCTTAGGTCCGCGTAACGTAAGTGCGTATTCAGGTCAAAAGGCAGGCTAAACCACGTATACCTACACACACACACACACACACACACACACACACACACACACACACACACACACGCACACACACCTTCATAGCTGTCATAACTCGTCTAATACTGGGAAGGTTTTTCAGTTTTTTTACCCCCAAACTTATTTCCCTCTGGATGACCTTGTATCCATACAAATGTTACTTTTGCTTGTTGCCTTCAGGCCTAAATTCTTTGGGAAAAGGACTCATATAAGTGCCAGAAACAGAGATTTGGGTCCATGTTGGCATGATGACGTCACACAGTTTCAGCCAATTTGCTGCTAATCTCCAGTTATCACCTCCTACCAAAGGTGCCCTGTTGAATTAAGATCTGGTGACTCTGGAGGCCACTGGCGTTCACTGTTAGGGATTATTTCTGCTGTGATTAGGTGCATTATCCTACTGGAGTCATTAGAAAATCCGGTTCTCTATGGACATTGTCAGCAAATACACTTGGGTAAGATATAGTTTTTAAATCATGCTGAATTAGAACTTAGAGGCCCAAAGTGTACCAAGGAAAGGTCAACCCACCATCACCATATCAACAGTACTCCACAAAATGTGACTGTGATGTGTGGTTATTTGTGCATTTGTTGCCTTTTTGATAGCTAGTACAGTGGTCCCAATCATGTCTGATACTAACAAGGCTTTTTTGTTCACACAATTACTGCTCACTGGATTTATTTATGTATTTTTTCAGACTAATTTATATAACCCAGAGATGTTTTAGAATGAAAATCTCAATAGATCACCTTTTTTTTCGGCACAGTCAGACCACCATGTCTGACACCAACAAACATGGCATGTTCAAAGTCATCCAGTCACCAGAATCCACTTTCTTTCCCATTCTAACACTCAAGGGCTTTTTGCACTACAAGGCCCAGACCGGCCCCCTTTAGCCAGGCCCTATTGTACTCCAGTCCTGGTTTCCATTGAGTGGAGTACCTCTTCGACAGTGGGTGGGGACCATCATGTCAATCAAATCTCTGCTAAAACGTTGGAGGCGATCTCCCCAGACAGAGTAACAGTTTCTTTCTTGGATGTCCCATATGTATCCTTATGTGAATGGATGCTAATTAGTGTTAGTGAGGAAAGCTGAGGAAAATAATTACCTCAGATTTACCTTTAATTTAAAAAAAAATATTCTCATTTGCACGCAGTCTCTGAACTGGACTTGCGTTTGTTGCTGCGCTTGCGGGATTTGCCCTATTGTAGGGAGGTGAGATGCAGAAATGCTCTCGCTCACAGTCCTTTCGACTTCTGATCGCTTCAGTTGGAAAAATGTTATTTACATTTACTATTAAAACCTTTGGCTGAAATGGCCCTTGTAATCAACTTCAAAAACCTGAGACATTTGACTAAGTACAACCAATCCAGACCAGGAGGCTACAGCAGATGAATAGCTCATAATTTAAGGCAGTCATTTAATGTTCTTGTTTATATGCAGATACTGAGATTATAGTCAGTGTGTGTGTTTTTTAACTAGACATGCTAGTTCAAAAAGTGTTTGGTGTATGCACAAAGTGTATGCTGTATGCAAACTAAACTCCAACACTGGTGTTGGAAATTTTTCTGCAAGAGCATTAAAGTACTCTTATTCAAAGCAAATGCAACATTTCAGAGATATAAAGGGTTTCCTAGCATATAACCATATCAAGTGAAATTTAATTATACTTCCAGAATTTATTTAAAGGGCTTTAGATAACTGGTGAACATGAATAAAGTCAAAGTTGACTGATTTAAAATAAAAACATGGAATCAAACACAAAAAGAGGCTCAACTTGAAGATATCAAGCATAGTTTAATTATGATCCGGCCAGACAAACCCTCACCAGTTTACAAAGTAGAATAATAAATCACACAACATATTACATGCCTGACAAATATGTAATTAGCATAATTTTTGGAGAAAAGTCAGACACACACAGTCAACCTTGTTCTGTTTGAATAATGTTTTTTTAGGCAGCTTGGAGATCAGTCATTGTTCTATTGTCTGTTGGTCTGAGTGTCTCTTTCAGCCTAATTAAAACACTGAGACTGTGAAAAATGCCAAATAAAGACAATAATTTCTACATTCATTGAAAACATTAAAGATGATTAAACTATTCAGAAATTCAACTGAGGAAAAACCAACTATTTTAATAGTGACGCCCCTTAATTAATATGTTCCCACTACAATAAATAAGGAAACGGGAGGAGAAGCATTTCACTTCAAGAAGCAAACGTGAGGGGGTTTTGAGATATAAAAGTAATTAACGTTTCTTTTGATTAAGGAGTTAAAACAGGAGGACAGCATGGAGGAATGCAGCACTAACAAAGCTCGGTTTGACTGATGTTCTGTAAGGAAGCCAGTCTTTGTCATTGGTGGGTTGCCTCGGCTGCTCTGTGCCATCACCTCCAGCAACACGGGAATTCTCCCCTGCTGCTGTTGCTCTTTGCATGCAGACAGAAAGAGTAGATACATGAGTGATGACTAAACAAAAGCTCCACAAAAGAAGTCAAATGAGTGGTTGATACGTTTTCCGACAGCAGCTTTCCAAGAGGTGTGTGTCTTAATGCAATCATTCTCAAGGTTATAAAGGTCAGGCATTAGGGTTGGATTATATTGGACACAGTGCCTTCCACACTTTTTGGCAGCACAGATAGAAATGTGTGAAACATTTTATAGTAAATGAGTCTGTAGTATAATCACATTCTGAACATTTTAGTATTAGAGTGTACAGATTCATAGTAAAAGAAGTCTCATATTGACATGCGAATAGTTCTACAAATACTATCAGAGCATTTTTTTTTAATTCATACTTTTTTTTCTGCTTTGATCACAGTGTCTGGGAACTTTTAATTAGTAATCTGTGATAACTTGTTTTACTGCTGTATAATATATTTTTTTCTGAGATAAAGACCCTTGTCTCTTAGCCACTCTTCAAAATGCAAAAGACTACAGATTATAAGACTTTCAAGATAATGGTTATGTGTTTAAATATAATCTTACCAGTCAAATCAAAACAGATTTTTCTCTTGTATACTTGAAATGTGAAAAGATGTTCAATATTATTTAATATTGAAGAAGGACGTATTGAATACATAAATAGCCAACTTGTTAACAGTTTAATCAATACAAGTTGTCAGAAGTAGCCCTTTGAGGATATTTGTGATCTTGATATAACCCAAAATAAAAATGGGTTTGACACCCTAACTGCAGAACATGACTCTTACGTAAAGCAGCTACGACATGAAATGAAGGACTGGGATTTTGTTTAGCTACTTTTTGATTACTGTACCATTTTGGTGGGATTTTGCAATATAGTATTTTCATTTTTGTTCTTTTTGCCTATATGTGATTTTGTTCAGTGACTTCCCTCTGTGCTTCTCTGTAGTATTTATGTAATCTCTGTCATTTCTAACCCTTCCACCTCTTTGACTCAGTTTAAGCTCCTCTCAGCTGTTCCAACGTCAGTTGATCTGAAACCTTTTCACTGATTCCCTGACCCTGTACTCCTCATTTACTTGCAGTCTCTGTCAGATCAATGTGTTTCCATACCTTTGCCTCACTGATTTGCTCCTTGTCTTTTCTTTTTACATATCTTCTTCTTTGCGATCTTCTTGATCGTGCCGGACTCCTGCCTGTACTTGGGACCTAAATATCTGCAAGACCACAGGATCAAAGAGCAACTTTCAATAGTGAACTGAACCCTATAACTGTACTTCATTATAAAGCAGTCAGAAAAATACTAATTGCTTTAATAAGAAAAAAAATAGTTGAACCCCTTTGAACTTATACTTCAGTCGGTCCAGGTACTGAAGTTAAAATTAAGCATTTTTCCCTTGTAAACTGGTGCTATACATTTTTTCCTTGAATAGGTCAATGAAATGTTGTACAGTGTAAAGTAAAAAAAAGATCTGAAGGTCTACATTTTCCAAAATGTAGTTTAGAATGGTTAAACCTGGAAAACTGGATTAGAGGAGAAATAAACTTTTTAGTTACCAATATTAATGGAAACAAATGTAACTATTCATCATTTTGAGAAGATAATTGCTGCAGTAAACCATTAGAATGTGCTCGTGTCTTTGGTATAATTTTGCCTGTTGAGAATCTGAAGTTCAGAGCTGAAGAATGAATTGATTGCGCTTTGCACAAATTCGCAAAGAAAGCAAATCTAATTCTGACTAAATAATACAGAACCCTACCGGACATTATTTCACAACTGAGGTCCCAGAAGGACCAAGATAAATGGAGGTCTTGACCAGATTTGATATCAACATGAAATTCTTTGTCTGTTTTTGGCCACTCAAGAGTTAGTTGTTAGTTTTAACGTCACACACTTCTTATCCTTAGGGAAACATTTTCTGAGTTTTTGAATGTGTGCATTTCTTAGGATGGGAGGGGTGTTGCATCCCAGACATGTTACCACGGCAACAAGGTGCTCCCTGCCGCCGTCGGGTCTCGGCCAAGTTGGGCGCCATGGTGGCTGAATGGTGACAGACACTGTGACGACACCACTAGGACACCATAGATGGGTCACGTTTATAAATTCACACATAAACAGACATCCCCATTGTTAAATGCAAAACCAAGTCTAACATGTAATATTACAAACATGATTACATTTAACGATTTAGGTTTGCTTTTGCAACCTTTTCACATGTTGCGTGGATAAAACCACCCCATCAAAACATACAGTATAAGAAATAACCATACATGCTGCATCTACTATTGTCCCCAAATTAGTGCATTTGGGGACAACGCACATATTTGGGGGCAATAGTAGATGCAACATGTATGCTTATTTCTTATGAAAGTAGTTTTATGCATATGTACCCAAAGTGTTAGCAGAACGGAGCAACAAGAAGGAGCAAGAAACTTCGTAAATACCTTGTTGCTTTTATTTTCTTATATGACCAGCAAAAACATCCACGAAGATGGTCACTGTACTATTGTGTGTGCTCGTGAATAACTGTGTGTTGTCTGTGCCTGGTAATGACCAGTGACAGCTTTAGGACAGTCTAGTGATTTATCTATCTGAGGTGCTGCGCACACGATTGCATGTCTGTGCGTTTGTCTAAACACACAGACATGCAGTTTAAAACAAACTTGATCTGGCAAAGTTTAAAAAGTTAACATGAAAAGAAAACAACAAAAAAAAACCCATCATATATTAGAGGTAAGACACAAATACATACACCCACACAGAACTTGATTGGGAGACAGAAGAGAAGCAAGGAGCCACAGTTTGAGCTTCCCACTGCGAGGGGTCATGACCCCTATCAGACTCTGTGTCAGTCCGCCTATTGTGTCCGGGCCTGAGCTCTAACACACATACATGCTCACATATACACACACGCTATGCTATAACTTACACGGTCTCCATGACAATGGTTAGGGCGACAGTAAGGCGGCAGGAAGGGGCTGTAGTGGCTGCTGCGACATTCGAATGAAAAGGCCCAACCTAATCATCATCATTCAGCCACTGTACTGGTGTGGTCACTTCTATGTGAAAAAATTTTGCATTTTGCACTTATTTTCAGATCATTTATTTACATTAACACAAAAACTCAGCTGGTGCCTTACGCAGAACCAAACAGCACCGCCTCGCAAAAAGGGACGTTCAAGGAACACGCATAAACAGTTGCATTCAATGGCATCTAGGAAATATCAGTACGAAGGATGAAGGCAGGAGACAGACAGAAAAACAAGTTCTGAAGGAATGAATAAACTACAATGAAGAATGAACTTGGAATGAACAAAGTGGGTGTGGTGCCTGTGAACTATAATACACAAACAGTAAAAGTGTATTCTGACTAAATTCGGTGTCTCTCACATAAAGATCATTAAGATTTAATAACAGCATCAAGCAAACAAACAGGAACTTGGTTTTATGTGGATCTATAGCTCAGTGTTTGCTGCAGCACAGGGGTGTCAAACTCCAGTCCTCCACTGTCCTGCAGTTTTTAGATGTGCCACTGGTACAAAATACTGGAATAAAATGGCTTAATTACCTCCTTCTTGAGTGAATGAAGTTCTCCAGAGCCTTGATAATGGCCTAATTATTCTATTCAGATGATGCAGCAGAGGCACATCTCTCCAGGACTGGAGTTTGACACCTGTGCTGCAGCAGATTCCAGTTGGATCTGTGAGAAATCTCCAAAATAAACTGCATGTCAAGTGGTGACGTTTCGCCCCCTGCTGACACAAATCTGAAAGCACCTAATGCAACAACACCTAATAAAAACTGATTAGATCCATAATAACATGAAACATTTCAAGGCTTTACTTTCTGTAATGTTGATGTTGGTAAAAAACACTAAATCTTACCAAATATTTGTTGTCTAGTTTCTACAGTGCAAACATCTTCAGTGCACTTTGAAATGACGCAAAACTCATTTAAAAGTTACTCATCAGCTACATCCATCAGCCCGTTTTAATAATTGTTGAATATTGATTTAAAAAAAAAGTACTGTTTCGTTGGCAGTTTTATTTCACTTATAAGAAATGAGGAAATTTGAGAGAGAAACTAAACATTTCTAAAACAATATTCAGGAGTAATTAATATACAGTATAAATGCCCCCTGAAAGGTTTTTTTTTTTTGCCTTATTTCAAGTGTACTGAAATATTAGATCAAAATATTTGTTAATATTTTGTATTTTTGCAGGTCATGAAAGCCTCCAAACTCTGGTGAATTTCACCAGGAGGGGATGAAGCTGCAGCCAGAACCTGTGGGTCCAAAACGCTCTGATGGATCCAAAACAGAAGCGTCTCACCTGGGGTGAAGAAAACCAGAACTGGGCTGTTCGGGTTCAGAGGTCCAAATTCTGTTTTCAGATTAAAGCAGTTTTTATTTACTTTGGAGGTCTCAAAGTCAAGAGGAGCAAAACCCCCAGTGCTGGTTGTGGGCCAGGGTGAAGCGTCCACAGTCAGTGATGGTTTGGGGTGATAATGTCATTTGCTGGTTCTGGTGTACTGGGTTTTCTAAAGTCTGTTTGACTGGCCCAGCCTGTCTGGGCTGGTCGATCAGTGGTGCCAGGTTCAGGTCAGTTGTAATGCCTTTGGATACACAGAAGCTGCGGTTTCCACCTCCTCCCAGATGATGGCGCTCCTCACCTTATCCGAGTCTAGCAGGAGCTACGCACATCTGGGATCTTTCTTTCAGTCACGATCCATTTCTCAGAGCCAAAGGTGGGTGTCGGAACGCAGAGAACCGACTCAACCTTCTGCCAGGAATGTGGACACAGCTCCTGGTTTGGGTGTATGAGGGTCGGATACCCTGGGAGGCTGGGACCGGCACTCTCTGGTCCTGAGGGAGTTTAAGATCCAGACACATAGCAGGTGATTGATCATCAGCAGAGATAGATGTAGCAACAAGAAAGAACGCATAAAGCTCCAGAAATACCAAGGCTCAAAGAGGAGCGAGAGAAGATGTCGAGGGTCGAGTCGATGGTTCCAGTGTTCCCAGTGGTCATTGCTTAGAGATGTAACCTCCAAACTGGAGCAGAGTTTGCATCAGATTCCAGGGCCAACCTCCGATATCTGCGGCTCAAGGAACAGCAAAGTTACTGAGCAGAACACGATGGTTCTGCTCAGTAACATGAGCAACCTGAGCCACTAGAGGAACCGGCTCAGGTTGGACCATCTGGATGGACAGGAAGACTGGAAGGTTTATTTTAACATGTTCAGCTCAACGCTTAACCAAAACCAACCTGAACTTCCAGAAGCTGGCAGGCCTGGTCCTGTTTAAAGCTCTCCTCTGGTTCATTCAGACTCTTTCTCTATCTGACGTTCAGTCACATTTTTCCTGCTCTTCTTTGCTGCAGCCATGAAATGTACTACTGTGTAAAAAGGTCACCACTAGATGCAGCTGTTGTGCTGTTTAAACAGACATTTTCTGTTAAGCGTCACCTGAAAACATCTCTGTTCTGAAACATAAGAACAGAGATGCTTATGTATGTAATTTACATATCTTGTCCATCATTAATGAATGTAGATTTTGATGCATTTATTTCAGTTAGTATAGAGGAGAACCACATCAGAAGATCATCCACTGTCCAAATTATCTCTGCTGGCCACACTGATGCTTTTCTCCAGTTAGACTCTGGTCAGGTCTGAGGCACACATTCAAAGTTAGGACGACACAGATGAGAGAGACGCCCAGCTGAGCAGAGATGTGTTTGGGTGAAGCTGAAGAACCCAGAACAAGCGCATGGATGCACAGAGAGAGCAGGCAGGGATTCAAACCCAGAACCTTCCAGATCTAGCTGGGCCACATGTTGTTTGGCGAGTTCAACACCAAACCACCAGATGATGTGAGGTTCAGAAACCTAAAAACCTAAAGAAAACTAAAACATCTATAACACACAGACACACACTTTTTATCCAGCGAGAACACAGAGAAACCCAGTTACAGTTTTCCCCTATGTTCTGAAGTTCCGTCTGTGTCTCCTGCACTTTTATTCAGTCTAAGGGGACGTCCTAGTTACATGTGGCACGCAGTTCTAAGGGAAAGGGGAAGAAACAGCTGCATACCTCATTATTACACAGCATTAACAGAGCACATGTTATCTCCAAGGCCAGAAATTCCTGTCTACTGTCGTGACAGCTAAATTCTGCTCATCTTCTGGGTAGATTACGGTTGTCTCCTCACGAACAGCCTGCAGACAAATATGTTTTGCATACCACAAGAAAAACACTACTCATAATGAAAATTTCCATGGTAAGAATAAAGACATAAAACATATGATAACCTATATACATTTAATCCAACAGATGACCAGAGCCAGGCATTCTACAAAGTTTTCCAATTTTATTAGGACTGAGGACTGAAATACTAGAGTTTCATTCAACAGTACAGGAACAGGAGGATGTTTTAACAACCAGGTTAACCAGGTTCTTCTGACTAACAAACAGATCAAATCTGTTGTTGCAGATAAAGATGATTTTCCTGATTCTCCACATTCTTATTAATTGGAACTGGACCCAGTTTGGTCTGACAGAAATGAGTTTCCTCCTGGACTAATTCACATGATGTGTCGAGTCTGGTTCTACGACACACTCAGAAAGTCGTCTTAGAACTGAGACAGAACAAAGAGAGGAACCTGAACTCTGCTGCTTAACAACCAGGAAGGAATAATTGGCTATTTTAATCCAAAATAACCAGTGAAACATTAACCATTTTCTTACATTTTATATATTATTTAAAGTAAATAAATGAACATGCTGTCTGCATTTTCTTTGTGGAACTCAGGAGTTAAACAACAAGCTGAGTTCTTCCTGTTCATGTCAGTGTGCTCAGCCAATCACACGCCTGCATTACAGTTTGTATATTTGTCAAAGTTGCTTGCAAAAAGGCAGAGGATAGATGGAAGACATAATTATAATGACAGAATCTAATAAAAATCATGTTTTTCCTTTATATGCTGACATGAAGAGCCACAGAATAGTTTCCACTGTGATCTGGGTGCACTGGTGGAGGTAAATAAGCTAGAATCAACTCTGATACTGTTAGTGTAGATATTATATTACTATATGTCATCACCTCCCTCATATAGCCTTTCACCTTTGGTTAGAAGTGATTCTTTTTTGTTTCCAAAATCACTTTTGGTAATAATTACTTCGGCCATTATAATAGGAGAGTGATGATCGTTTTTCTTAATTTTTCCACAAAGTGAAACCAGGAAGAGCAGAGCTGCACAAAGCAAATACAAAAGTCACTGTTTATACAAACTCTGGTCAACAGACCACAAACTGGATGAACTGGTTCTGAATGGGGCAGGGCCTTATAAGAAAACTAGCCTTCTCCTATGGATCTGTTTTAGTGACTTCGTCATGAGAACTGATGGTTCATTCAGGAACTGTTCAAACTGGGATATAAAATGATCTATTTGGGTTGTTCTGATTTCTGACTGACTGGACGGTGAAGATGTTGCTGTTGTTTGGGATCCTTCTGCACAGTAAGACCATCTTCCTCTCATCATCATCACTTCAGTCTCTGCATTTCCTTCTGCTCAACTCAACCACAGAAAATGTTCTGTGGCTCCAAAGCAGCACATTTGACTACCAAGAGAATCTCCTTAGTGTTTCCACTTCAGATGATTTATTATGGGTTTTTGTAGAGCTCGTCAATTACATGATGATATCAGTTCAGTTGTTAAAGATAACTCTAGAACAGCTTTCTGTTGCTTCTGAAGAATTAGATTACAGACTACAGATTACTGTGCTCCAATATTTATATTTCTGTATCCATTAAGTATTTGTAATTGTGTGGAAATTTGACTTGGGCTGTATGGGATACATAACCGACAAGTTGAAATTGAAGACAGTTAACCTGTAACATAGGAGAATAATTATGTCATTTGGTTATTTTGGATAAGGTCATGTGTTTTTATCAGGAGGGAAACAGAGTCACTGTGACCCGAACAGTCAGGAAGGAATTCGGAAATAGAACCTTCCAGTCAGTTCACTAATGAACACATTTAGTGTCAATGCCATGTAGATCAAGAACCAAACCAACACCAAACTGGTGGTGTTTTGTGTCTGTCTGTGTGTCCTTACAGTTTCCCAGCATGCCCTAGGTGGGGTGGTTGAGGTGAATGAAGGGGCGGAGTCTGTGCTGCTGCGCTGTCACCACTCTTATGGTGTATCTGAGGTTAACCCCTCAGTATTATGGTCAAGAAATGATCTCAACCCCAAAGTTATCCACCTACGAAGAGAACAAGGTGATGATGATAAGAACCAAAACCAGGTTTACAGACGACGGACCTCAATGTACCCTGACGCTCTGGAAACTGGAGACTTTGACCTGACTGTGAGAAAACCTCAGCTGGCTGACAGTGGAAACTACACCTGCAGCATCTCTGATGGAAGAGCAGAGCTGAAGCTGGCTCAAGTTCAGCTGAAGGTCAAAGGTTAGTAAACAAAATAAGAGTTGAAAACATTTCACAAAAATACTTTTAGTCTGTATTGAGCAGATAGAGCAGTTGAACAGCCACAAAGTGCTTTGGAGATGAGGATGTGGTGATAAGTCAGTAATGCACATCATAGCTGCACACATCCATCCACTGAGATATGTTCATCTGCAGGTTTAAAGAGCCGAAAAACTCAACACTAGGTGGCACCCTTACCCTCCTCAGGCTCAAAAATAGCAATCAGCCCAATTTAGCATGATGAAATGTTTGAGTCCAGCAACAAGCATGAGTCTCTATATTCATATTGCGTGATAAATGGTTCCTGGTTGTTGTTTTGTCTCATTCTTGCAAACATGTCTGAAGGTGTCCAACTGTACAGGTTCATCTTTCCCTTTTTCTGGCTGCTAAACATTCACTCATGTGTTGGGATTGGGTCAGAACTTCAGGCATTCCTGGAGCTGTTCCCTCCTCTTCCTCAGCCTGGTATCAGTGATGGAGATTTTCCATCATGACTATGTCTGTCTCTGGAGCGGGCGTGGTCCTGAAGGCAGCAGGCATTGCTCTAGATTTTCTGCTGGACTTTTCTGCATCACAGAAGAGGAGATAATCCAAGCCCAGACCATGAGCCAGCCTACCATCAGTCTGGCTTCAGTGAGGCTGATAACAGCCTGGATGCTCCTTTTCCACCAAACATCTGGAGAGAGGATCCATCTGATTCATGTACCCACCAGGTGAAGGTCCATCTCAGGGAAGCTGCGTCCTCAGAGAAGAACATCTGGTTCTTCTCTACTCAGTAAAGTCTGGGATTGTAGAACTGGATGAAGGTTCTCCAGTGGTTCCATCAGGTTCTACCAGCTGATGATGGTTCTTGAAGCAGAACCCTCTGAAGGGCCAGATGTTACATTCTGCTGCCTGAAATTCCTCCAGATCCGCTCAAAGCTTTCATTATGTTCTGCTCTGCAGAGGGAGGAATGTTCAGATTCTTCCCATCAAACTTTACTTTCATTAATTGGCTAAACCCTTTGATGAACCACGGTGTGTAACTCCACTGGTCTCTGGGTGAGAGGCGGTGTCCGCCCTGGACAGGTCTTCAGTCCATCACAGGATGGACAGAGACACAGCTGAGGGTTGCTTAGAGAGACCAATTAACAGGCAATGGATTTATGATCCTCTGAAAACATTTGATCACCAGAGCCTTTCAGGGACCAAATCAGAGTGAGAATCGGCTGTTTAAATGTTGAGTATCAACATTTACAGTTGATGTTACCAGAATGTGATTTTTGCAGTGCTCGTTATGCTGCATTTTGTTTCTCTTTCAGACAACCTCATAGAGGTGAAGGTGAATGAAAAGGCAGAGTCTGTTATCCTACCCTGTAAAACCACAGCCGGCCTAAAGGAGAACACAGTGGTGGAGTGGACCCGTTCTGATCCAGATTTTAGGATTGTTCATGTGTTTTCCAACACAATTGAACGCAAAACCAAACAGGATGGCCTTTACCGAGGCCGCACAGAGATGAACGCTGACCTGCTGAGGTTCGGTGACCTCAGCATGACTCTGAAGTTCCCCACAGAGAGAGACAGTGGCAGCTACATCTGCACTGTCTACAGAGACGAGGACATCCTGAGGCAGACAGTGGTATTGCACCATGTCACAGAAGGTCAGAGCTTTTCACACAGAGAAAGGTTGTTAGAAAAGAGTAAAACCTGCTGAACAGAGTGGTTACTTAGTACATTATTATTTAATTTATTTTAACACACAAAGATAATGACTCACTCTGTGAGTCACAATAAGCATTTTAGTTGACTTCCCATTAAATCCAATTACACACAGGATTTTTTTACATTTTCTAGGTATGCCCCTGACCTGTAGGAAGAAAACATGAAACATGCCATCACATTGATGTTCTACATAGTTTATTCACTGCACAAGTTGGGCAATCAGAGTGAGCTCTCAGTGAAACTAAACATTCAAACAGGACAAGTCTAGATCTTCAAGGCCGCTGATTCTCAGTTTTATATATACACTAATAATCATTTGAGTCTACTGCGGCATATACAGTCTTAATGATCACAATGTTCTACATTAATTATAATGTTGATGTTTCTACAGAGCCGTTTCCAACATGGGCCTCAGGACTCTTGATATCTGTGGTTCTTGTGTTGGTGGTTGTTGGAGGATGCATCTATTGGTATTATTTCTATCCTAGATCTGGTGAGTTTGATGCTGCATCATGGTAAACGTGCCCTATTGCTTCATACAGGGTTTGAGCAATATTAGGATATTTGGTTTTATTTTAGCATGTTTCATTTCTCACAAACCAAATTTAGATAAAAACATGAAGCCATGTCAATGCTTACACTTCATACAGGATTATATTTTATGCTAGTTTATGTAAATTGACCTTGAGTTCCAAGAAAGGCACTTACAAATAAAATGTATAATTATTTATTATTAGTTGCACCGTAACCATTAATGGGAGAACAATCTGAAGAAATAGGCTCTGATAAATGTTCCAGCATATTTATCTGCCTTGTCAACTCTACTCTGGAGGGAAAATGTAGGTAAAAATAGAATGTTTTCAATAAGGATCTGGTGTTTTAATTAAGGATGTAACTACCCTAAGCATCATATTTAGAACAGATCTGTCAGAAAATGAACCAAAACTAACTTTTTCAGGTACAAAAGTCCTCCTGTTTATCAGGTATATGAGTAGGAATGGTACAGGAAGTGTTCAGTCTGGTATTTCTGTACTTTTCAACATCTAATGATGGTCTTTGTTCTCACAGTTCATCACGTGAAGGTGGAATCAGGATCAGAATCTGTCCTGCTGCGCTGCTGGTTTCCATTTTACCTGTTTCAGGATGTTAGAGTGGAGTGGACAGACAGCCGTGGAAAGAAAGTCTATGTTTATCAGAATGGTCTAGACTCGTCAAATGACCAAGACAAGGCTTACAAAGGAAGAATGGAAATGAATAAAGACTGGCTGAAATTTGGGGTCTTCAATCTGACCCTAAAGTACCCCTCATATGCAGACAGAAATACCTACACCTGCACCATCTACAACAGCAACGGAAAAGATCTGAAGAAAAAACAGGTGATGCTTAAGGTCAAAGGTCAGTGCTGAAGCTATAAATCTAACATCATTGTTTCCTGAAATCAGTTTTAACCTGAAACCTTTTATCTAAAAAAACAAAGGAGCTCTAACACTTGTTCTTCTTTTACAAGATAAACAGCGTCAATACTTTTGAGATTATCAAAGAATATATAATAAAATTATTCCAGTATTAGTAAAAGCCTTACAATCATATTAAGATTTACATTAATATTTTCATTAGTAAAGCCCAAATTTATTCATACTAAAATTTACATAAAATTTACCAACATGTTCCTTCTGACTGAAAGCAATATTAAAATTTTTGAGTCGGCCCAGGTCTCAATTTATTATTCTTTCACGTGATTATCCTTCCAAATTGTTTTGATATCTTTGAGCCAAGTTTTAACCTCTGAAGGGAAATACACTGAAAGCATTTTGTTCATGTCACCAGATATAGCAAAACAGACCATAATGCAGCAGTTAACTGCAGAAGCCATAGGTCCTTTTGCAACTACGTCAACCGTTCGAGGCGCCATGATGGACGTCCGAACTGAGCGACTTAAGTTGTTTTCTCAAGTCGTTTTTGTCACTTTCTTTATGCTTTCTTCTTGTTCGAGTCGAGTTAATTTGTCTGAACATAGCTCACCTGGTCAGGCTCACAGACCTTTGGACTTACAGAAGCTAGCTTAGGAACCGACCCGAACTTCCTCCTTCCTGACGAGTTCATCAAACTACCAACTTTATTTGCCTCAATTCACACCACATGATTTATGGCTTAGGTCCTAAACAGCGTTTCCCCTTAAACAGGAGCAGCAATAAAAACGTATAAAAGACGAGATGCTAACCAGTTGTTTCCATACAGTCTACGTGACGGTGCGGCATTGTCTCCATGGTCTAATGGTTGGGCGCATAGATTTTCCATATGCAATATCTCATATCTTTCTAATCATACTTATAAAGTAAATTAACGTTAATCTTCTTACCTTGTAAAAAGTGTTTGCTGTAAATCCGCGGTTACACCGAGGGCTATAGGACTAACGGCTGCCGTCCATCACCGCCGCATCTTTTATTATCATTAAAAGTTACAAAATGACAAGCTTGGTTTTCATCCTTGTCTGTTTGTGCAGCACCCTGTGAACATTTTCAAAGTGAAATAAACTACAGAAGTGATATCAAGTTACACATGTTTTTAGAGTAGCTTAAAGTTTAAAGGAAACATTTAGGTGTTTTGACGTCCATCATGGTGGAGTGGGTGAGGTTCCGGTGAGCATGACGTCATGAGCAAAGGGTCAATAGGTGCAGCTTTCAACATTCACTTCAAACCTGTTCTGTTCAGAAGCTCCAATGTTTCTGATGAACCTGGAGTCCATGAAGGGTTCTGACCAAGCACAGCAGAATGTACCTGTTTCAGTGAAGACAACATTCTTCTTCTTTGTGTTCTTAGTGGACCAGGTGGAAGCGGATTCAGGAGAAGAGTCTGTCACCCTCCCATTTAAAATCTCAGCTGACCTTCCTAAAGATGCTAAAGTGGAGTGGAGGGACAAGAAAAAATGGACCATGTATGTGTTTCAGAATGGTTCTTATCAGCAATATCAACAACACTGGTATTATAAAGAAAGAACAGAGATGAAGAAAAATCCCCTAGAAGATAAAGACCTCAGCCTGACAGTGAAACATCTGAGAGAATCTGACCACCTCACCTGCACCGTCTACAGCAATGAGGGAAAAATCCTCCTGAGGAGGGAGGTTGATCTTCATGTCAAAGGTCAGTGGTGGAAAAACGGGACAGCTGTTTATAATGTCCAACTACAATAACATTTTAGTTTAAATATTGACTTAAAATTTTCAGATAAAACAGCTGAGCAAATCCTCAGGTGAGCTCCCTTAAATGGAGGGTCTGGTTGTAGATGCAGCCTGGGTTCAATTCCTGATCTTTAGATGTCAAGGGGCAAAAACAAGAACAAAAGAAGCAATTGTAATGGATAAAGATAATCAAATGACCGAATAAATAAGAGATCAAAACAAATATCTAAGAAAAAGAACCAAAGAATTTGCTAAAAGAAATGTGGTAAGGCCTGTTCTTAAAGTGTTTTATCTTGTCCAGAGTATCCCAAAGTGCTTCAGACTACACAAAGTCACTTAGGCCCAACTGTTACAGGACAAACTCCTACCACCTCAGTCACTGGTGTGGTGACATCATAAACAAGAAAATATTATGGGCAATATAGAAAAATTAGCAGACTGAAAAATATAACACAAAATGCATTATGAAGATATCTGTCTGGGGGACCTAACTCCGCCTTCTAGGCCCAGCTCCTTCTCCACTCAGCTCCTTCAGATTAGCCAGCAGCAATTAGCAAAAAGCTGGTGGAACTGCTGAGCTCATTATAGGAGCTGCTGCTCAGCGCTCCTCTGAGCAGCTGATATGGCTGCATGTTGGGATGACTTCCTGGAGGCAGAGCTCAATTTCAAGGAGTTAAATCAGGAAGTCAAATTTCCTGTAGGTCATATTTGATATATGTAGCATAACAACTGAAGGTAATATAGTCACTGTACAGGCTAAATATTTAGCTATATATCATGTTAAAGCTAAATAACATACAGTGGAGGAAATAAGAAATTGCATTATTTGAGTTTTGTTTGTTTAATTTTACATCCTTTTTTGGGCGATGGTGGTAGGAGTTCATCCTGATACTGATCCTGTTGTGTTTTGGGATTTGGCCACTAATGTGAGGAAGCTTTGGAAGGTAATTCTGCTGACACAGATTTAGTTGAACAAGGAGGATTTTATATTAAGTAGGCTCATATCAGAAATACTCCACTCTCAAGGTGCTGGTTGTGTCCTTGGGCAAGACAATTCAAACTTCAGCTTCAACTTTGATTTAGTTGAGTCAACCTGCTGCTCAGCCTGCTGAACATCTAGAAAATGGTACTTTAGACCCAGTCAAACAAGTCATTGTTAATATATTATTATTGTTAAAGCTTCTGCTCCTTGTAAATGTAATGTTGATGGTTTTCCTCTCAGTCCTTGAAATAGAGGTGGAACCAGGGGTGGAGTTTGTCCGGCTGCCTTTTGAAACCCAAGATATGCTGAACTGTGAGGACATTGAAGTGGAATGGACAAACAGCAGAGATAGGAAGGTTCATAAATATCAACCTGGTTCAGACCAACACGACAACCGGTTGAACTATGCATGCCGAACAGAATTAAATAAAGACAAGATGAAAAATGGAGACTTCAGTCTGACATTGAAATACCCAACAGACTGGGACACTGACACCTACACCTGCAAAGTCTACGGAAAGGAGGGAACCATCTTGAAGAAGAAAGAAGTGGGGCTATGTGTTGAAGGTCAGTGGTTTGAATCCAATATTCATCCATCAACTGTCAATCATTCAACCAAGATTGGGAAGAATTAACAAGTCCAGGAGGGAAACACACACATCCCTCTGACAAGCGACACTCTCCACCTTGGGATTAGCATTGCTTGATACTTGGTCCTGTTGTTCTCTTCCAGAATAGTGCTATCAGAACTTCTGAATTTCCCTGCATTCCCAGATATAATGACACATCCCTTTTTCTTTTAAACATTTGTGCATGTGTCTGGTATATTAGGGTTGTACTGATTTAAATTGACTGGTGTAACATAGACTCACATGATGATCAGAAGCTATATTGTTGGCCAGGAGTTGACAAAAAAACAACTGATACTAATTTGCAGAGCAGCTGGGAGGCTTTCTCAATTCTGACAGATTTTTACTGGACTCCTGTTTTGCTCATATGAAAAAAATATAAATTGCTTTAAAAAAATTCTAGTGTCTGTTTGAAAACCAGTGCCTGAGCGATAGATCATTAAATTCAAATAATGAAACATCTTGATTTCTTGTTTCAGAGCATCAGGTGGAGGTGCAGGACATGAATGTCCAGCTTCCCTTCAGGACAACGGCAAAGCTGCTGGAAGACTGCAAAGTGGTGTGGATGCAGGTTGAACCCAAATACGAAGAAATTCATGTGTGGAAGAACGGATCTGACCAACCTGAAGGACAAATGCAGACATTTAGAGAAAAAACCAAAATGACAGGAAACCCCATTGAAACCGGAGACCTCAGTCTGACCTTGGAAAACTTCACAAAGGATGATTTAGGGAAATATAAATGTATAATTTCTGAGAAGCAAGGAAGGATCCTGCAAGAGAAAACTCTTCAAGTTCAAATGACAGGTGAGTTAATTTATCTATTTATTAATGTGTCCCAGTTTGTTTATCTGTCCTCTGTCTGTCCTCTTTCCTGCAGGGACTATTCAGGTCCAGAACCAGCCAGTGAACATCAGGACCAGAGGCAGCTCTGTTGACCCGATTCCTCTCCTGGCTGGCCAGTCAATCTTATGACCAGACCTGAGAAATGTCTGCTACCAATGGAAACTGGCGAGTTCCAGCCTTTAAAATCTCTTATGACCAAAAATAATTTTTCTACGTCTAAAGCATGAAATACATTTTACAACACATAAAGTCCATCTCCACACCGGCACTCCTTAAGAAGACTGATGTGGATCATCAGTTGGATGCCTTCTTTTACAGTCATTTCTACGTGTATACTGTGTAAACGCTGCTTTTCTTCTATTTTGTAAATTGATATGTCTGCGTATCTGCAGTGTATATGATGGATATCTGTATGATTTTTCTGTCAGGAAGCTGCTGTGAAACAGAATTTATGCTGCGTCAGGTCTGATTTGTTAAAACTTTTTTCTGCTTAAAAACATTTAATACATAAATTATTGATCCTTGCTGTAATGTGACGTGGGACCAGTGAAGGTTCTGGTGGATGAAGGGAGGAATCTTCATTCACTGAGTTTTTCATGCTTCATTCTTCCTGGTAAAGGAGGCAGCAGAGAAGTGGAGTGTAAAAATGACTCAACTTTAAAATTAGTATGTAAATATCTGTTGCATTATATGAAGTATTTAGATCAGGAATTCAAGTGAGATGTTAAAATGCAACACTTTTAGGTAATGCCAGCAAAGGAATGTGAATATTAAGTAATATGTAGTTAGTCATATAATTCAATATACTGAATAAGGCTGGATGATATAACTTGCAAGATTTTTTTTCATACCAGATTTGATTTTAATTGATTCCTCTTGATCCCAATTTCTATAATAAAATCACAGAAAATACTTTTAAAAATGCCTTCTTTTCAATCATCATTTTTGTGAGTTGTATAAGGGAGAATTACAGTCAGGATGCAACAAGATTTTTTAATTGCAAGAATGCAGTCATCGTTACAGCAGAATAAAGATGCAATTTTATAACAATCTCTTAAAATTAAAAGAAGTCATTTTAATGAGAAATAAAGATTCAGACCAGCTCAGTTCATGTGGGTCTGACATTTTGTCAGTAATCAAGAGAATGCACATTGTCCCTCAACTGACCAGGTAAGCATGAAGGTAAAAATACAATATAAAAAGAGCAAATATACAAAATGGAAAAAGAGCAACTGGTAGAAATACTTGTTATATAAAGAAAAGCAAAAACGTTAATAGGAGAAAAGTTGATGGCAGCAGCTCCGCCAATCTCTCCCTCCAGGAAGCCACCAAACAACTGTCCAACTCCAACTATAATTAAAAAAAAGAAAGATAACGGAAAGTCAAAATAACAAATAATGCCAATTTGATAACTCAAATCTAATGCGTTCCAGATGCAAAAAAGGTTCTGAAATCTATTATTGACATTTTACAAATTTCATAAATCAATTGGAAGGTTTCACAAATGTTTTATTTATTCTGCTGTTAGTACAGAATAATATAATTAGGTTTAAAATGTCTACGTGTTGTTTTTTAAGTAGCCTACAACACATTAAAAAAGCTCAAGATAATGAAAATTATGTGTCATTGCCCTTTAGCTATTTTCCGAATTAGATGCTACATTCGGAAGCTTCAGCTCCCACTGATAGCTTGGGCATAATATAGACAGATCTATATATGTTTAGGCCTGTCACGATAACAAATTTTGTTGGACGATAAAAAATTATTGTGATAAACGATAATATTGTTTCAAGACCTTTTGACACTGATTTAATAGAAATGACTAATAATACATGCTATTTTCTGCCATAGATGGATACACTTTATTTTCAAAAGAACACATAACACTGGAACTGATAAACTAAATAAACAAAACAACCAAAAACAAAAATAAAATGGATTCTCAGTCTCCATTAACAAAAAACATACTTGAATAAAAACTAAACAACATAAAGCCAAAGTGGAAATAAATACTGCATTCAACCAAAAGAGTGCAGATTATGAAGTCTGTATTGTCCTTCAGAAATCTCTAGATTTAAGTAGAGACGATGAGCGTCTCTACTTAAATCTAGTGTAATTTCTGTTTCAGATTTGATTTTAAAGAAAAAGTGAAAAGTATTTACGTTCTTTGTCCCCAAATCTTAAAAGGCAGACAGCTACAGCGCCCTCCAGCGTGCTCGTGCTCCCAGAGACCTGGAAGCATACTAATACTAATACTAATAATTTTTGTGGTGGCTTATACTCTTAAGCAGATTTTCTTGACAACATTAGCAAGTGATGATCAAAATCTCTCACTTTATGGTGTATCACACATGTTCATGGTGGATAAATAAAAAAAGTCTTCCTGATTTGTAGAATTTATGCTACATTGTTTTGTTCTTGCCTATTTGACTTTGGGTTATAAGCACTAACTAATAATAGCAATATTAATTTATTGCTATTATTGTAGGCAGTAAACTACTCACATTGACACAGTTACTTTTATTTGAGAACATTTTGGGGGAAAAATTACTTTAAGGTCTAGTAGTTTCATTAACTATAGAAAATCCTACTTCATAAAAAAAATTCTGAACACTGTGCCTACTGTAAGTAACTTCACTAAATGAAGAAAACATATTTTTTAACTGAAATATGTGAAAAGAGACATCTTATTGGAACAAAGCTTGGTTTTTCTGTTATTTTTCTATCTACTGAGGCATTCGTGCCATTTAGAAATCAAGTGACTGCAGTAAACAATGCCTTTTGTCACCGGAAGTACTTTACCCATATTTATTTATTGATTTGGAAAAAATGCTCCATATCCATCCACTCCATGTCCATATCATGCAGGGACGCCAAACGGAAGTACCATGTAGAGAACTATCTTGATCCGATGGTGTAATTCCCGCCCACTTATGTTCCTGACCAATCATCAGTTCCTTCTAGCTGCCTGACTTAGCGGGAAACCGGCTTTTCGCCGTGTGGAGCACAGATTATTCACGTATTAATTTTGTTTTGCCGTGTTTATTTTTTAAAGTGAGCTACTTACAATTTGATTTTAAAGCGTTGCGGTCAAAAACAGAGCAGTGACAAAGCTCAAAACTCACCGCCTGCGCTCAATGTTCCTCCTGGCCCGTAGGCTAACACCTGGCGCTAGTTAGCTGGACCGTCGCGTTAGCTAACGGGGACGTAGACGATGATGCACTAGACACAACAGAGAACATACAGGCTGAGTAAAAGTAGACAAAGGGCTACCGCTTTTCGATACAGACATATAAGACTACCTGAAGTGAGTATGTTCAATCTAGACCGCTTTCGATTCGAGAAGAAGGGAGGCAACAAAGATCCAGGTTGCGTGTCCAAAAGTCCGGATTCTGAAAAGGAGAACGAGCCAGGTAACCAGCAGCGAACTAGCATGCATTGTTGTTAGCCAACACCTGAAATTGTCGACTTTGTGATGACTAATCTTAGTGACGCAGGTAAAAATATATTGCAATATCTTAAACGTGAGTCTGAGTCCATGTGGTTCTGACGTTGCAAAGCAGAGATGTGATCAAAATGCATCAAAGCACATTTTGGATTGTCTGAGTAAAATCGTGTTTCCCCCCCTAACAAGTACACAGTTACATTTAATCTTAGCATCAGCACTGATGTTACATGAGAGGTTATTTTAAATGTAAACTCCGCCTGTGATTGGCCATACGTTTTAAATGAAAACGTTTCTCGTGTACTGACTAGATGCCACCGTGGTCGTTTGCTTTTCAGCTCAGGTGAAATCATTTAAAGCCACGGCCAAGCCCCACGCACGAGGTGTGGTTTTTGAAGAAGTCATCACCATAGATGTGGAGGAAGATGATGATGTCATGGCCGAGCCAAACACAAAAATACAAATTACCACAAGGAACAAGTATGTGATTCCCTGCAAACCCAAATGAATTTAATATGCTCCATTTTATTACTCGGACATTGCTGACTGTTGAGTGACAGAGATGTTTCTGATTCTAGAAGCTCTGGTCAGAAGCTATCAAAAGATTTAGCACCACTTCATACAGATGAGGAGATGGAAGAGAAGATAAACAAACTACTGGAATTGTTTCCTCAATTGTCAAGAACTGAAGCGGCCGAGGTGAGACTTGGTTCGGCTGTTATTTATTTAGAGGAAATGCTTGAGGTTATTTTTTTATTTTAGGTTCAGTCAAAGGTTACTGTTCAGTAAAGCAAAATAAAACCAAAAAAATTCACATTTTATTCTCCATATTGTCTTCTACTGCCATGATGTTCACTCTCTCTCTTTTGCCCTTCTCAGTCTTTAAACCAGAGGTTGCACATATAACTGACCTATATCCCAGTCATTTTATGAAATTACAATAATGAATAATATAGGAATACTTTTGTAACTGTTGTAATATTACTTTCTTTTTGAAATTGATCTTTGTTTCCAGAGTGACATGAAGATGCTGCTTTTAAAATCAAAAATTGTTGCAATTTAATGCTGCTGTAATTTAGTTATGCGTAAGAAAATGATTGATGTTATTGATTTGTTCAGCTCACTGTTTTTCCGATTCTTCCAGGTCTCTGGGAGCACGAGCACGCTGGAGGGCGCTGTAGCTGTCTGCCTTTTAAGATTTGGGGACAAAGAACGTAAATACTTTTCACTTTTTCTTTAAAATCAAATCTGAAACAGAAATTACACATTTTTGGAGAGAAAAAAAGTTGATGGAGATTTATAAAAAACCGTAGATCAAATATTTTAAATGCAGAAAAGGTCAAACAGAAAAGGCTTCTGATGTCAATCCTTTTACCTCTTTTGAGATCACTTCCTGTTTGTCCTCTCAGGCAAGAAGAGAAAGCAGGATGGATCCAGCTGTTCTCAGGACAGTGGTGATATTCAACCGAGTAAAAAACGGAAACCGTCTTTAGTAAGAACACGACAGCTTTTTGATTATCTTTAAGAACCTAATGTAGATTGCAAGGCTTTGGACTTTTAGACATAATTTCATTGTATAGGTCTCTGATGAAGAGGGCAAAGGAGAAGAACCAAGCTGGGAAAAGCAGGAGGCCATGGTGAAAAAACTCCAGAAACGGTTTCCGGACCAGGACAAGGAGGTGAAGACACACAGCAAATCTGACAGAGTTTAGCTTTTTAAACGGAAGCCATTTTATGTCTCTTTTTAGTTTAAATTTATCTTTAGTTGGTCACATAAGGTCAAGTGACTCAAAGCATTGAATGCCTTAGGTAATTGTCCCAAAGTAAAATGGATTAAAGGAAAGAGAGAAACTGAAAGGTGATTATTATTATTACTATTATTATTATTATTATTATTGTTGTTACACTTCTGATGATGTTGCTGGTCTAGGAGTTGAGGATGGTGCTTCAGGAGCACAACTGGGATGTGGAAGAAGCTCTGCAGGTTCTTCAGATGTTCTCAGAATCAGGTATGAATCCAACTAATTCTCTGGATCTAACCAAATTTTTTACCTTTTTAAGTTTTGATATTTTACAGTAATTCCTTGACTGACTGAAGCTTTCTCTTGTCTATTTAACTGATAGATAATAGTAGCACCAGCTTGGTTATTCCAAAAGAGCAGAAATCAAATGACAAAGCTGAATCAACCAAGAATTACTCAGAAGACAACAGTGAAACAGACAGGATGAGTACAGATACAGGTGAAGCGAATACTTTTTGACTGAAACTAAATATATTTATTTTGTCTTCAATAATTTCTTGTAATCAGAATGTGTTGTTGAACAATCTGTTTCTTTTGACAGAAAACAGTTCTGCCGACTCTGATAATTCAGAAAAACCAAAAGCAAAAAGGAAACAAAAGTCAATCAGAGATTACAAAGACTCAAATGTTCAGAAATCTACTGAAAGAAAAAGAGAAGCACATCATGAGGATCCTAAAGACCATAGAGACGCGGATAAAGCAAATGGGAGCAGCACAGATGATACAAAGGACAGTGAAGACGAGTTGGAGTCGGATGACTCAAAAGCCTCCAAACTTAATACTGGCATTCATACTATGCACTCACAGATTGCGTTTTTATCATGCTCTCGTATGCAAACTTCTACCTCATCCACCTCCAAGCCTTCGGCTTCCTCCTCGTCCTCCCAGGTTTTGTCCAGGTTTTGTAGCGACACAGGACTCGCAAAGAAGCAGGTGGCGGAGAGGAAGAAGAAGGCACGAGCTTCTGAAGAACAAGTCAGTTCTGATGATGATGAAGAGGACGTAGTAACAAGCGAGTTTGAGGAATCTGACGACGAGCTGGAGAGAATCAATGTTAAGAAGGATGTGAAAGATGAAATACTTGCGTTTTTCCAGGATGCTTCAATAGACGAACTGTCACTGATTTCTGGCTGTTCTGTTAAAAAAGCCCAGAGGATCGTGGAACTGAGACCCTTTGACAGCTGGGAGTCCCTGGTGAGATTTATATTTGGTTGGTTCTTACAGAAATCGCTCATAACTTGCACAGAATCATTCGGCATCAATCAAATTAATTTGGACATACTTGGAGCTGTTCCCTTTGTGTGCTAGTTTGTAGGCTTTACACAATAAAGTGCATCTTCATTTTTATTTTTGCAAGTTTTAAGTAGATTAAGTTTCATATCTACTTGTATATATTCTACATTAGTGGTTCCTTCTTTCTATTAATGTAGTTAAGTCATTACATTTACAGTGCACACCCACTGTAACAATATATATTGATGCTGTTGTGGAGAAATATTTTAGAAAAAACAAAACTCATCCATTTAGTGTTTGACGTTTCCTCTGAGTCTTAAGTTTCAGAAACCTTTTTTTTCCTGTAACATTTACTTTTGTAAATCTTTGTCCACTTTTAATATTGTTTAAAGTATGAACTGTTTATAAATAGATTAAAACACAGCATGCATACGCTCTATAATGTGAAAGCTACTAAATGATGATCTTCCTCCTCAGTGGGAGGTCTTCCACAAGGGAAACGGACTCTCAGACGATTTGTTGCATGGCTGCAAGGTCGTCCTCAAAGAGAGGAAGGTTATCCTTGGACTCATGTCTAAATGTCAGACCATTTCCACAAGAATGGTGAAACAAGTCACAGAGGTGATGGGGAGCGGGACTGGCTCCACAAAACAGCCCAGTTTACTTAACAGCCAGTAAGTAAAACTCACTACCGACCATTAATTTACAAAAAAATGTTGCACCAGTTTGTGCTAAATGTCCCGCGTCTCTAAACCATGCAGGACGAATGTAGGTTTGAGTTTATAGTAAAACAAGTTTTTTGTTTTGTTTTTCCTTTTACTTACTTTTTCATGTAAATGCTTGCACAAAAGAAAACAAATCTGCTTTCTGTCAGAGTTTTGTAAAAGATGATTAGATATTTAGAGTTAAAATAAAAGGAATCAAAAGATGTAACGATTTATAGCTAAATTAAACTTGACTTTGTTGAGAAGTTTATAAAAAGAGTTTGTAGACTACATTTGGCTACGTTTTAATGAGTAAAAATCTTTTATGCATCGTTTAAAAGTGAGTTTTGTTTACTTACTTATTGTTTCCCTTTCAGGTTGCAGCTCAAACCCTATCAGCTGATTGGTCTAAAGTGGCTTATGCTTCTGAATGAACACAAACTAAGTGGCATCCTTGCTGATGAAATGGTATGGAAATATTTGGTGGATTTAATGTAGTACCATGCCAGTATAAACTTGGTTAGATCTTTTACTCTCGAACCTGTTGACTTTTGGAAAGTAACATTTATGTCAAGATGACCTCCTGCCCAGCTCTCCTGGTTTCTCCTCACAAGGAGACTAAACACCACTCAGTTTGTTTTGGTTGTGATCATAGATAACCAAGATCGACAAGTCAAGGTCTAATCACTGATTTTGTTTTTACAGCAGTGCTCTAAGGCAAAAAAAACAAGAAGAACAGTGTTGGACATCTAGTTTTTGCTGTAATTTTCTTATTTTGTGTTGCTTTTCCCACATAATTTTGTGATAAAACTTGTAATGCCTAAAAAGATCTACAGAATTAGTAAAATTACTTGATATGTTGCATCAAGTCTTACTAGATCTAATCCAGTTAATGCCTGACACTGAGATGGCTCTAAAGCACATACGGTGTGTTTATTACACGGACGTAAACTCGTCTGAAAAGAGAAACCGCTTTTATTTACAACTACAAAGATTGTTGGTGTTTATGCTTTCTTTTTGCAACATTCATGTAATCTAAAATATTGCCACATCTGTGTTTTTGTATATTTTTCTCACCACGTCCATTTCCCGTTCACATTTCTTGCTCTCAGGGTTTGGGGAAAACCATCCAGGCTATAGCATTTCTTGCTCAACTGTATGAGAACGGAATAGAAGGTCCTCATCTCATCACTGTGCCTTCCTCCACACTGGGTATAGGACCTTCACACATAAAATTCTAAATTTTATCATACAGTTTCTAACAATATGCAAATATCAGTTTTAGATATCTTGTTTTCTCACGTATTGCCTCGGAAAAATGTTTCTTGTCTTGTCATCTTTTAGATAACTGGGTTAGAGAGCTGAGGCTGTGGTGTCCGGCTCTTGAAGTTCTTATTTATTATGGTAAGACTTATGTTTTCACAGAAGAAAAATCGCCTTTTTCATACGTACCGTTTCAATATATAAATAAATCGTTCTGGTTTTTTTTTCTCTTATATGCTGCATATAAGAATGCTATGCTAATATTCTATAGATTTGATGTCTTTTCCCTCTGAAAATCATTGTGTGCTGTTCTTTTCTTCAGGATCTGTGGAAGAGCGACGCTACCTCAAACATGACATCCTGAACGGAGAAGTCCATTTTAACGTGATTGCGACGACGTAAGCAAACACTTTGAAGCTGAATGGAAATCGCTGCTGCTACTGAGTTTGATGGGCGTTTAGCATAATTCTTCTTATAACTGTTATTTCATTCACAGGTATAACTTGGCCATAGGGAACGACAGCGATCGATCTCTTTTTCGTAAGCTGCCTATCAAATATGCCATCTTTGATGAAGGCCACATGTTAAAGAACATGAACAGTCTGCGCTACCGCCACCTAATGGCCATTAATGCAAGTTGACGTTTGCGTTTTTTTCCTCTGTTTTATGGAATCTGCATTTCTTAGCAAAGAAATCCGATGTAATGGTCTCTGCGTTTCCCTGCAGGCTGAGCATCGCCTCCTGTTGACAGGAACTCCTTTACAAAACAACCTGTTAGAGCTGATGTCACTGTTGAATTTCATAATGCCTACCATGTTCTCCAGCTCCACCATGCAGCTCTCCAAGATGTTTTCTATGGTCAGTATCAGTATGCATGCTTGGTATGTTTCAACTTTAGTTTCTTCAGCCGTCTAGGAAAGACATTTGCAGACATTTTCCCTGTTAAGGTGTATATTAACCATTGCGATGATGATAGACACAGTGATGAAGAGCATCTGGTTTTAGTTGTCACATTTTATTGTTCAACTGCCAGTTTAAATGTAGAATTTATAATCAAATAGTTTTATGGAATTTGACTCGTTTTTTTTCTTTTTCTCATTAGAAATCTCACGAGGAACAAAGTCGATTTGAGAGGGATCGAATTACTCAAGCCAAACTCATCATGAAACCCTTTATCTTGCGACGAGTCAAAAATGAGGTGAGTTCATTAGAAGTGACAGATATTTATCACACAATAAGCAAACTCCGTGTGATTGTGTGTAGATGTGGTGTATGGATGAAGCTGTAAATGGCTTGTAGAAGAGGGATGGTGAATTAAATGAGTTTGCTAGTATGGATGCATCACATGTTCCTATTGGCCGACAGGGTCTGACCTGTGTTTTCATTCTTGATAAATTGTAAAAGTGTTGATGGTGGTTCTACAAGAAGGCAGCACAATATATTTTTAATATTCATATTGAATGTGACTGCAGTGCAATGATTGTTGGCTGGTGTATTTTAAGTGTTGTAATCTTGAATTTAGTCAATGTTCACATCAGACATTGCACAAATGGCCAAGTCTGAGTGATAGAAGCAGAGAAGAAAATAGTCATATATTGCAATTGATGTTTTTATTGCAATATTGACCAATGTCAGCAGCATTACAAAATTCTGAGAATACGCAGCTTTAATTTACATAGTGAATATGGTTGGATTTGTATAGTTTTGATGTGCTTCATGTACATCAGCTCTATACTTGAACCGATTAAGCAAACCTTTAGCAAAAGGGAAGTAAAATATTTCCTTCTCCTAAAACATAAAATTACTTCTGTTTATTTACAATGTTATCCTAAAGAAGTTTCCTCTCCTTTTGTGTCTCACCTGCAACTGGATTGTAAAAATCAAACATTTATTGACACGTGTTGCTGTTTTGATGCTTCCAGGTTCTCAAGCAGCTTCCAGCCAAAGAGGAAAAGATCGAGTTTTGCTCCATGAGCGAGAAACAGCAGGTTCTCTACGAAGCGCTGCTAAAGAAACTAAAGAGCACCACTAATGGAGAGAGTAAGACTCATTTCAACTGCAGGCTCCCTGCAATGTATCTGGGCTTCATTAATAACATAATGAACTACAAACATCTCTTCTCTTTTAGAGCGTGAGCTGTGCAACGTGATGATGCAGCTGAGGAAGATGGCCAACCATCCTCTTCTTCACAGACAGTACTACACCACAGAAAAGCTTCAGGCTATGAGCCAACTTATGCTCAAGGTCTGTCCTGATACTTGGAGCTCACTTTTGATTTCTTCTTAAAACTAAAACTATGAACCTTAAGTAATTCAGCTGTTGTAATGTGTAAAGGAAATAAAGAAGTTTTACCTAAGGTGAATCACTGAGTCAATCAAGAACGAATCAAAATGCATTTTGATTATTATTTTATTAAGAAATTAAGCAAAGAATAAGAGCAGTGGCTCCCCTGGCTAATCCAGGGAAGTGAAGAAAAGATGAAGGTACATCGCTTTTTAATATCCACCAGCCCTTTTACATAGATGGGAGGAAAAGAGAGGATCCCACCAGTTTAGTTTACTTCACAACTCTGGTATTTGCACCTGCAGACTGTCAAACCTGGATGGTTCATCCCAGTTCAGAAATACCCTTTATTGTGCATTTCCAGCAAGCTGCCTCCAACATGAAGGTGCTTTAAAGCTAAAATTGATTGCTTGCTTGATTGAAATAAAACAAAGTTTTGACATTACAAATGTTCTTAACTTTACTTTCCTGAAGTTGAGATGCCTGTAAATATCCTCAGTTGATCGATGTTTCGTTTTGTAACATCTCGTCTTCCTCCCACTGTTGTTTTCTTCCTCCTCAGGAGCCAACCCACCACGACGCCAGTGCTGCTCTGATTCAGGAAGACATGGAGGTGATGTCAGATTTCGAGCTCCATCGTCTGTGTCAGCAGTATTCCTCTATCGGCTCCTTCCAGCTCGACACCAGTCTCCTTCTCGACTCTGGGAAATTCCTCCACCTAAAAGAGCTGCTGGCCTCTCTAAAAAGCCAGGTCACTACTGCTGAACTGTTTCTGTGACGCATAACCAAGAACATTCAATCTTTATTTACACTGAAGATTTGAGCTGTTCTCTCATTCTGCAGGGAGACAGAGTGGTGCTATTCAGTCAGTTTACCATGATGTTGGACATCGTGGAGGTTCTCCTGAAACATCTACAGCATCGTTACGTCAGGCTGGATGGATCCACTCCTATCGCTGACAGGTCAGGGACATTTGTTTGTGTTTTAATACTGACAACTCATCGCCTGTGACCAGCATGATGATGATGAAGCTTCAGAGAAATACACAATGGCCAAGGCTCTCTGTGCTGTATGATAAGTTGTTTTTCTCCCCAATGAATGTTATCAGAAGAACATTCAGTGATCAACCTTGTGGTGTGTTTTCACACACAGACTCCGACCTTGATCTCTTAAATCCAAATACTATTCACATTGTACTACAACTATCCACTTATCCTTCTTTATAGCATCTTTTTTTCACCTCAACAAATATATTGTCAAAATCTTGCAAAAACATACCTGATGCAGTTCTGCACATGGAATAATATCACTGCTGCAGGTGCATCTCAAGATATTAGAACATAATGGGAAAACTTAAATTCAGCAGAGTAAAACTTCTGTTTTTATAAAGTCATAATCGAGTGTTTTTATTTTTTGTTGTTTTTGATTATTAGAATTTACGAGATATGGAAATAAAAAAAAAACTTTGTTAAACACAGGCTACTGCTTCATTGCAGCGAGACAATCAGCCGGTAGACTGGCTGAAATGTTAAAGAAGCCGTGGATACTAATAATTGATTTCTTTTTATAGTTTCATTATTTCTCATAGTGCTAAAAGTTCAATATTGGCCTTTTCAGTTGGAAAAATATACTGTGGACCAAAACCTGAAGTCTTTTAAAAAGATGCATATTTTTTAGAATTAGCGGTAAAATTGATAATTGACCTCTAAGATAACTTCAAAGTAACTTTCAAGTTTGTTGTTGAAAGATTTATCTAATAAAGACAAACATGCAGGATATTGGCTCAGGATTTTGCTAAATAAATCCCAGCATTCAGGTGTTCTTCTAAACACTGCAGTATCTTTTAACTGCTCATAATTTCTCTCCTGCAGGATTGTTCTGATTGACGAGTACAACACAGACCCGGACATATTTGTGTTCCTGTTATCGACGCGTGCCGGAGGGCTGGGCATCAACCTCACCTCTGCCAACGTTGTCATCCTGCACGACATCGACTACAATCCCTACAACGACAAACAGGCCGAGGATAGATGTCACCGCGTGGGCCAGACCAGGTTAGAATGACCACATCGGCTTTTCGTTTCTACCTGGTCCTACATCAACACGGTTACTGAAGAAGAGGAATTTATTTATTTGGGTGATTTACATCTTTGTGACTGGCAGGACTGTACAGGTGATAAAGCTGATCAGTAAGGACAGCATAGAGGACTGCATCCTGCAGCTCGGTCAGAAGAAGCTAAAGCTGGAACAGGACATGACTGCTGCTGACCAAGGTAAGGAACTCTCTGTTTCCCCAATACTTCAATGCAACAGTTAAAGAGAATGCACTTAACTTGAAAATAGATTTTAGAATAAGCAAGACTGTAATTTGTGATAACACCAGAGGCTTTACACATTTTACAGTTTTCTTGACATTACTACAATATTTTCAACATTTTTGTGTGAAATAGATATTTGATACAAGGAGATGTATATATTCATTAGGTACTCTGTTAATTTGTGGGTTGCTGAATTGCTTATGAATTGTTCTATAGATGATGAAGGAAGCATTCCTGAAGATATGGCCTCTTTACTCAAAGCCTCTCTGGGACTGTGAAGAACATCAGCCTTGAAACTCGACTGAATTGATAAAGTCTTGCGACTGTATACAGGCTGCTGCCAACAACATTCTGCCTTGAAACAAGCTGTAGCACGGTAACTGTGTCTAAATCACATGTTTTACCTGCTCTGTTTTCCCCCCCACATGTGAACTGCCTTTTTGTTCCAGGCTGTGTACATGTGTTGCTGGGTCAGTAAAAATCACAAAGGGTTCAGTATTAAAAGGGAAGCAAAAATGAATCACTTCATTTCACGTCATGTTCATAATTATTCATATATTTTGGTTTGAGTTTCTGTTTAAAGTACACTTACCAAAAGTTTAAAAATGGGATCATTTTGAAAGAATGCTGCATGTAAAAAGTACCTTCAGGTAAGAGACTGATACTTTCACAAGGCAGCTGTTCATGAACTATATTCGGGGCCAATGCATCGTAAATCTACAGGTGTTACTGTAAAAGTTCTTTCCTAAGTCCTTTGTATGTTTTAAGGTTCATGTTTGAACTTACAATAAATATTGGAATAAATATCAGTTTTCTGAAGTCATTAAAATTTTGTTGAGATGTTTTCTTTTCCACCTTATTTTTAAAATTGTAAAGCTTTGTTTAAATTCAGCTCAAGTGAAAATATGGATATATAGACATTACACTTCAGACGGGACAATAAGGTCACAGCTAGATCTTTGTTTTTCACATTTGGAACGTTGACTTGAAGAAACTGACTGATTACATACAAGTGTATTTACCATCGTTATCAACTCCACTGCTATGGCTCGAGAACAAAGGTAACTATGCCGTTTGTTACGGCATAGTTACCTTTGTACCTTTGTAAAGCATGTTCTCTACGTGATTTTAAAGCAGAGCAAACACTAGGTTTGCTCTGCTTTAAAATCACGTAGAGAACATTAGTTGTGTATTTCGCTCATCTGGAGTTTTCATTTTCTGTTGCAGGATGAGAATGAAAAGACTTGGAGATCATGTAATGGTGGTGTCTTGATAAAAATGGTGACTGAAATAACTTCTCTAATGTCAAAGGATCCCTGAACATGATTTGATGACAGAATACTTGGTAATACTGCAGCTGTGATATAGCTCTGCTCTGTATGCATAGATTTCTAGTAGACATACGTACGTATCTCCAACTCGAGATTGGTAAAAGTTTTTGCAAAAGAAAAAAAAAGGGAACATATGAAGACAAAGAATATTCATGTAAGAAATACCCTATAACTTGCTAAACCTCACTATGTAAAATAGGCTTAAGTTAAAGAGATCTAACTGTACCTGTACTGCTGACCTTAATTACAAGTTGTTGCAGTAATATTTAGTAAGAAACCGAAATACAACTACAAATAAGCAAAACACCAACAGCTGTGAATCATAATTTATATTACTGCCTTTGCTCATTAAAAATAACAAGTAATGCATGTTTTTAGAATATCATCTGTTCATTATTTAGAATTGTATACTTTGTATGGTCCTTAATGTTTTTATCAATTTTATCTTCTAATTTAACCTTTCCACTGTAAAATAAAGGTTATCGAGTGGCTGCATACTAGATTTTTATTTTATTTGGAAAATAACAGATTTTTCTTCTACTTCACAATTGTAAGTTGCTTTCTGTTGATCTGTGCCATGGCATCAGAAAAAAAAACCCATTTTGTTTGTGGATGCACATGATGACAAAATGTGAAAAAGGTTGAGCAGAATTAGTAGTTTTGGAAAGAATTGTACATCACTGTCTAGCATTCATGCAACAATTTCATTATCAAAGTTATGAGACTAAAAATGTTTTTAAAGAAACCCATGTTCTTAGGTATCTGTTGGGTAGCCGTGAGTCTGCAAAAGGTTTTTACAGCATTGCTACAAGGAGAGGTCTTGACCAGAGGATTATTTCTCTGTCTGCAACTGGCAGTAAGGAGAGAAGTTTTTAAAAAGTAGAACTGCTTACCGGCTGGTGTCAGTTGACCCTCTCATAATGAACAAAGAGTTGGATTTATGATCTCAAAAAGAGGAATGAAGATGACTACAGAGAAATGCAATATTAGTCATTTCTATTTCTGCCACAGGGTGGCCACATTCGCCAAGTTTTCACTTGTGCTGTTCTAATGTATACCTGCAGGTCAAGGTAATCTAATTTTATATACTTTAACATAACGAGCAAAAATATTTAGTGTTTTCTTTTTATTTTTCTCTAAATTTTATAATTGATTTCCCAGCTAGAACTATGCAAGGCAGGTAAAATGTTGAGGACAGACAGCATATGAAGGAGGTTGCATAATTAACATGTAGTCCAATGTTGAGAAAAAAGGCCCCAATTAAAGATGGTCACAGAATAGAGGAATATAATATATTTAGACAAGTGTAGAATGAATGGGGAAAAGTTTGACAAATAATTGTTTAATGAAGGATTCTGACACTTGATAAAATTGTTTCTGGGTATTTTAACAATAATGACAGTAAATGTTTAAGGTGTTCAGAAATGGCAAAAGAAAACCCTGAAGTCTCTTACTATGTGTATCCTTGCAAATTACTACCTATAGAATACATTTAGAAGTACTCTGAAAATTAAATATTTATAATATAATAAGATGTTAAATATTTAACATCTTATATTATAAATTATTTACTCAGCATGTGGAGATTATCAGCAACATCTAAACCCTGTCAAATGTGTGTCGCAGCTAATGGCGTAGGTAAAATAGAGAACTCCTTTATGCAGCTGACAGCTTAAAGAGTGAGTTCCTCTCTCAGTATAGAAAATGGATATCTCTGCATTGTCATTGTAAAGAATGACAATGCAGAGTCACCTGGAGTCACCCAGACTTCAAACCTCAACTCATGACCCAGCTCCACTGAGCCAAAATATGATATTCCAACTGGGTCATTGTTTATCACAGTCTCGGTCTCCTCTTACACACGTGTTCGCCACAAAAAAACAAAACAAAGGACTCAGGGACTACTCTTTGCATTTTGCAGAATATTTGATCCTGTTGTCTACCTAAAAAAAGATATTTTTTTGTATATTATAATGAAAAGAATTCCATCTTTTTTTTGTTTTTGAAAAGTTTATTTTTGTATGAATATGCTTTAGAATACATTGCATGAAATACATTTTTATAAAACAGGTTTTCAATTTTTATAACATACCACAAAAGTACTTGGATCCTTTTTCCCATATAATAAAAATTACACTTAGGTAATTTGTGTTTTACCTAAATGCTAACATATAGGTTCATAATGAGTAAAGCAGAATATACAAAGGTAATGCATAAGCAAGACTACACATTAAATGAGTTATGTATTTGTGCAGCTTGGAGCTGTGGGTCACCATAAAGTTTGAAAATGAGATTTGGTGTCTACGTAAAATTATTTTGTTGTTAAAGGCTGATTTGTCATAAAATAACATGTTCCTCAAAAAAAACCATCATATGTTGCTGAATATGTATTATACAGGTGTTCAGAAATGGCAAAAGAAAACCACAAAATACATTACATTAATGTATTAATGTTTTGTAAAGGTATATACAAAACATATTTGTAAAAAGTTACATTTTTCCACCAGAGACGTTTAGCTTTGTCCGGTTGAAAAAAGCTAAATTTGACATCCTTTTTATGTGAAAACACAATGGTCTTTTTTTGTTGTATGACTTTAAGTTTCATCTTGTGTCTCCCTCCCAACCTCCTCTCGTATTTCCACATAACCGCTGGACCTTAATCCAGAGTACCTCCTCCTCTTCTTAACCAAGATCACTACCACTATCACCACCATTCCTATCAAAACTATTGCTCCAATTGCAACACCTGCTATTTCTCCACTCGACATCTGATTCAGTTCTGGGTTAAACCTTTGACGAAGGTTCTGCATTTCCTCTGGATTCACAAGTTTCCACCCTTTATTGGGTCCCACCCTGACCCAGCTCTGTTCTCCTTCTGTCATCACCATCATTGTGTTGGTGCTCTGCATTTTTACGAGAGGACGTTTGGTGAATGGAGGAAGACGGATTGGGTTCAGCTCACCCTCTGTAAACAGTCCAGACTGGACGCAGTAAAGAATTTCACAGCCATCGCTAACCGTGGCGAGGTGTTGGCTGAATTTGGGAGGGCATCTGTGTTGGTTTTTAGCCAGTGGGTTACCAGACTCACAGCTGAAGAGACCTCCAAATGGGACAGCATATCTGGAGCCAGTCTCATAGTCATTACTCATGCAGATCATTTGGCCATCTGATAGAAACTTCACTGGAATGAAGTTTGTAGGGCAGCTTTTGGACTTTGTGATGGGGTTCTGGAAAGAGGGGCCATAGATTCCTCCAAACAGATACCCTGAGTAATCTGGTGCTTTTCCATTCACAGAGCACCAGTAGGTGTCTATACGAGCAGAGCGAACACGATATACATCACTGCAAACAGACTTGTCACAATTAAAAACAATCCAACATGATTCACTTTCTGTATGGCATTCATATGAATTGTAACCCTGCTGTCTCACTTCTGATCGCAGTAAAGTTGGAGTGTAAGGTGGGCGACAGGAGAAGTCACCTGTCTGTATGTTCTTTTGGGCCAGTGTATTACAGAGTGGATAAGCATCATAGGTGAGTTTGGTACATACTTGGTAAACTCCTCCAAAGCTAAGGTTAGTGGCTGGACCCTCACAGGAATTGTCATCAACATTGGCCTGAAAGTTGAAGTTCTTGGAAGTAATGTCCACACAACCAGGACGAGTGTTGACCTTGTAATACAGCCCAATAGCCTTACTCACTCGAAGAGCCACTTTCCCGACTGTAGGTTCTGGCAGATCAGGGAAAGTGTTAGTGTTTATGAAATAGTGGAGGGGAGATCCAAATCTGTCAATGGCAACCAGATTATTCCTGGTACTTTCTTGCCACTTTTGCAAAGTGATCCCAGGAAAATAAGGTATACCCCCGTGGCTTTGGATGAGGGAGTACTGAATGTTGGACTGATATTTTTGAAGTAAAGAGCTTTGTTGGCTAAATTGACTACTGATATCAAATTTGAGTTTGTCAAAAAAGTTTAACCCAGCCTGAGCTTTAATAGTGGAGGTATCTGACACATTATCTGACATAAAATGGAGATAGTCTTCCTGTACCAAAGAAGCTCCTGCATCTACACTGGTGATAACATGGGTTCCATAGTCCAGCACCATCTTCTCTGAGAGATAGTCTGCATTCCTCGTCTGATTGTTTTCAATTGCATCTGCAATTTCCTTGACTTGCTGGACAAAGCGGAGATCCAGTGTGAAGTCCGGGTAAGCTTTCACTGTGTAGACCAAATCACGAACCTTTTAAAAGGCAAGAAAAAATAAAATTAGGATATTTGAAGTTATTTTCAATTTTCCAACGATAGCATTTAATTTTTGTTTGCGTAAATTTACCAGTTTAAAACTCAGATAATTTAGCAATCCACATATAAAACCATCATAAAATGCATTGTGCAGCATTTTACTAAATCATTTTTAATTGCTTCACATCAGAATGACAAGCCAAATGCCCTGCTACATTTCTATTACATTTTTCATTAAAGATGAGGTAAATAACTTGTTTTAAAAAAATGTTAACATATTTGTTTCAGTTGTCATTGTGTCATTAAAGTATAGTGTAAGACAGGTGATCTGTGATAAAATTGAGCTCCTCTGCCTTCTCCCAGTCCTAACTATAAACATCTTGGGCAGAAAAAAGGTGGAGGGTCTTAATGCTGTCCATCATGCTTGTGTAAGCACTCTACTACAATACAGCTTCTACCTCATATATAACATTTAAGTAAAGAGCCAGAACCCAATATGCAGCCAGGACAAGAGATCAATAGTCAAATGTTTATTTAGAAATAAACAGATGGTGTTGAAGGTCCACATTGTGTGGTTGCACTGGTAGGTCTGGAACACAAAAACAGGCGAGAGTCGTGACTGGATGAAAAAGCCAGACAAATCACAAGAGATTTACCCGGTAAGGGGGATCCACAGTCCAATAGTCCAGCCTTGGGAGGATTGGGTGAGTGGAACCTGGAAGGCCTTAAGGTCTCAGGGGGAATTCACAGACGACAGACAAATGTCCACTTACTAGGTTTCAGTAGTCAAAATAGTCCAGAGTCAGGCACAGGAGGGTCTCAGACAAGGAAAATTCAACATTCAGTTTGCTAGAGGCAGGCAAACTTCAGCAACAAGGGGTCAGAAACTCTTCCCAAAGCCAAAAGGGGCTAGGCAAAAGCAGAGGTCAAAAATGGGCCGGATCTGAAAACCAGGAACTTCTTGGACATGAAACAAGGCTTGAAAGTTGTGACTGGGGCAGCAGACGATCTCGCACTGAGCAGATGATGAGCAACTAAGGAGCAGCATAATTAGTCTGAGGGACGGAGCGTAAGCGGCACAATCAAGGTAGAGCAGAAATCATGACACTGTAGCAGAGTTTGAAAATGCAAAATAGGTAGGATAAATCGATGAGTTTGTCTGTAAACTGTTTTCCTTTAATTGTAAGTTATTTTTACACCTTTAGCATATTGAACAGCGGTTGATTGACAGTTCTAAGACCCTCCTCCTGGCTCTGATATTGTTTTTGACTGGGAGCGATGCATTTCTTTTGATAGAAGTATACTTTTGGAAGAGGTGGAGAAGAGATCTTTTCCCAGATCGTCTGTAGCATATTATACTCTCTGGACATAGACAGTTTTAACAAATATGTAAAAAATAAAAAATGAATAAAGTTACATATCCCAAATTTAACCAACATACCATCACACCTATTTCTACTTAATTTCTCTTGAAGGAGAAAGGAGGAGGAATTTGTTTATGTTAAGTTTCCCATAAGATTAACTGCACAAACCCAGCGACATGCTCACACTTGTGTTGGGTCAGGGAGGTGGAGTACAGCAACATCTGGAGGTTTCTTCAGTAAAATAAGTTACTTTGTACAAGAATATGTACATTTAATCGGGACAAACCAAATGTATTCCACAGTTTGAGGAAGAAACACAAGTGCTTATTATTCAACTTATTTTGTTAGGCACGTGTAGTCATTCGAATAAGAAATCATTTTTCTCTACATTTTTAGAATTCAACATGCAATTTTTGCATAAAAAATAAAAAATGTAAAACAAAACTTAATTGTATAAGTATACAAATTAGGTATATCCTTAAATATTAAATGGAGAATACTTTGTGTTTACCTTAACCACATTTTTTTACTGAGGTTACACTGGGTCAAAGATGACCTTGGAATTGCTGTGTGTAGTTATTGGTACAATTAATGCTGCTTTTGCTACTGGCAGTACTCATTGTTTTTAAAATGTCTATTTTTTAAATAACCACCCTGTTTTAACCTTTTGCTTTTTTGTAATAAACATCATGGAAAAGTATTCCTAGAATATTATGGACATAACTTCAGATCATATCTTCCACTCCTAAAATTTGTTTCTATTTCCCCCCACAAATCATAGTTAAAAATTTAAACATACCTGAACCCTGGCTGTAGTAGCCAAGTCTTTAACCTGATGGGTTTTCATCCTTTTGTTCTCCTCAGAATATTTGCCATTCAGTATCTTCAGGTATGATATTTCGTTATTAATGGTATGAGATGTGGTGCTTTTTTCTTCGAGCCAAGAACTAATTAACTCAGAGTTGGTCTCCACGCCTGTCTCCTTCTGCGGGATGACAAACACCTCGTCTGGGATGAGGTAGAGCCTGTCCTCAGTCGTTTGACACTCAAAGTAGCTGAGATTCATCACTCGGCCCATGTCCATGTTTCGGAGATTATCCCAGCCTCCTCCAGGGAGGACTTCCAGTGCTGTGATGGAAAGGTTGGTGGAGACCTGACATCGTCTGAGCCAGTTGGTTGGACGGGGAAGAGGACTTAAAGAGCAGATTTTTAGACAAAAAAGGACAAACACGACGGCCGTGATTGTCTTCATGATGCTTCTGCCACATATAGGGATTGAGGCAACTTTATATTCAAGTCAGTGCCCACCTCCTGAATTGGAACAAAAGAGTTGGCTTGCTTACTTTCATTTTTGTTTATGCTTCCCTGTTTGACTTGGTTTTCCCCACTACCGTACACCCGCTTGTCAAGTTTAAAGAAAGTAGCCGTTGAAACAGATTTTTTTCCCTGGGTGTTCACTTGACATTGTTACACTACAGGTTGTTGTCCCTTATTCTTTACAGGACTGCCTTTATGATAAATTTTTATATTAATTTAACATAGCTGAAAACTGATGATTAGTCATGCCAATTTGTTTACCTTCTCTGCTTATTACATTTTTTTATTCAAATCCACAGTTAAGCAAATCCCTATTAAAAAATCCATACAAAAACAAATTAAAATACAATAAAGCAAATCTTTTAGACTTCAGCTATGGATATTCACAATGACAATAGATTCGCCATAAAAAGACAAGATATTTTTGCAGGTTGGCTGTTGCTTCCTGTAGATTTCTGTAAAAAACATTCAACATAGGCTACAATTGGAACCCCCTGAACAAAATATTTTCAGAGTTTGGTTGTTGTTGTTGCTGTTTTTACAGCTTATACTGTAATGTGATACATGTAAGGTAATATTAAAACCTATTAAAAAAAAGGAATCTTAATACGTGGAAGGTAATATGATACCTTACAGCACAAAACATTTGTTATAGAGTCTAGATGCTTTTTCAGTTTTTATAGCCTATGCTGTGAAAACATCCAGCATAGGCTGTAATGGGATCCGGCCTGAACATGTTGAATTCCTGCCACTGTTTGGTGTTAAGGTTTCGGTTTTCATTTTCTCTTGTGTCTTGATAACTTTTTTTAACAGTCTGGGTTCATTACTACTAGAGAGAGCTTTCACTGATTGATTGATTGATTCCATATATCTTTAATTTCTTTATTCTTATTTTTTGTGCTTTGTTTCTCTGTATCTTGCCCCATGTCACTCCAACTCCCACCCCTAGCTCAGACTCCTTAAATCTGAACTTTTATCCAACACCATTCTTCACTTCTCCTTCAGAAATTACCTCTCTGGGTTCCATTGTTTGTAGCTGGTTCTTCCAGCTATCAAATTCTCTGCCTGGGCTTTGTGTCTGGATCTCCCCATTCAGGTTCTATAAGTTTTTTTGTTCACAATAATATTTTCACTATGCTCATTTTAATTTTGTATTTGCATTTATTTCAGCCCTATCTTTGACCTCAAAAACATTTTTACTTAAATAAATCATGGACAGTTTTAAAGAAACTCTTTTTAATGTACCAAAAAAGGACTGAGCAGACTGAGCAGACTGCATCTCCTGAGGAGACTCAGGTCGTTCGGTGTGCGGGGGGCTCTTCTCAGGACCTTTTTTGATGCTGTGGTGGCATCAGCCATCTTCTATGGAGTGGTCTGTTGGGGCAGCAGCATCTCCACTGCTGACAGGAAGAGACTGAACAAGATCCT